>LS051980.1:1424-13377 GCA_900241095.1 Acartia tonsa | reverse complement strand
AAAATAAAATATTCATCCCATTTTTACACCATTATATTCTAGTTTGATTCACTTTCGGATTGTTTATCATATTTTACAGGAGACAAGTTGGAGTAACTCACCCACATAGTAAGTTTTAGAGTTGTCATTTTTGTAATCCAAAGTAAGCCGTTTAGGAGCCGCTCCTTTGCTCAAAGTGACACTGATAACACCATTTTCATTAGAAGTAAAATGGTTTATCTTTCCATCCCTTTTAAGCTCCTTTAGTTTTCTGATTAAATCTGAACGCCTTTTTGTGAGTTGGAAAGTTAACCAAAAGTTAGGTCGTTTTACCAGGGGTGGGGAGAGTGAAGCAAGTTCAAACATAATACACCCCTTTTAGTCAAAGTCAAGCGACCCATCCCCTTAATTTAGACAGGGGGGTGGTTACCAGCTTGTACCAACAATGAAATTAATTCGGAAAGAAATCACGTAACCTATACATGTTTTTCAGCTGTCGTTGGAGGGCAACACATCATAAAATTGACGACCTTTCCATTTGCCCCCCCAAATATTATTTTAGATTTATTTTGCTTGTTGGTTTTACCTTATTCCTGGGTGGTTACACCCTTTTCTGCTAGCCTCTGTTTGTAACACATTCCAATTGCAAAATCAATCTCAATAGATATTAATTTCACCTTCTACTTGTACTTTTGAAGCAATCTGTTATGGAATAAACAAGTTATTTGAAGCTATGTTTTATCACATATATATTCAACATCATTAAGAATAATGAGCTCCAGACCCTAAAAATCACTATGTTGAGGACCATACTGTACATTTATAAATTCACAATAAAATATTACCTTTCATTGCAGAACTTTTGAAGACATCAGTAAATTTCTTTCCAAAGTTTAGTTTAGAAAGAGACAACAAGCCAAAATAACAAAAGATAAGTTGTCTGTAATAGCAAACATCACAAGGGAAAATTTTAAATCTACTTGTACCAAAATTAGGTCATCAACATAGCTTAGACTTCCTGAACATAGAAAATAGTTCCAGCTTATAAAGTAGCAGGAAAAATGGTATAGACATTTAGCAAAATAAATGTAAAATAATATTTGAGGGGTGGATAAAAAGTATTTTGTGTTGGTATTTGCTTGTAAAATGTCAAATATGGTTTTTAAATTTCATTACTTTACATGTTAATATAGACTGTTTTTAAAAGATACGACAATGAAAAAATTTAAAAATATTTTTTGAAATTTTGTATATTTGATGAAAAATTTATTTCAGCACAGTTTAAAATTAGTTTTAAGGGAATTTGATTTAGAGCCATACCAAAACATTAATTTTTTAATCCACTTTCCAGTGGCTACGAAACTAAATAATAGTTTTCCACAAATAATAAAATCAAATCATTAAATTTTAATACCAGTTTTGTTAGCCTGTCCTTGGCGCCTCAGTGCAACCAAACTATTCATAATTTTATCTAAATATTCTTACCAAGACAAACTAAAACAATTGCTACAACAGCAATAATCCATAATTAGATATTTGTTTTTGGAATGAAACCAATAAAAACAAAAAAAATCAAAATTCTGTTCCTAAAATTGCAATTAATTTATACTTATATAGTTTAAGTCCTTTTAAAAACTAGTATCATTTTAATAATTAAACTGGGCTATATGTCCATACACTACTCCTCTGTAAAATTATCATGATGTTCAACCATAAATATATAATATACAAAATCTCTTGTAGAAGCAAAATATTTTGCTGGATCAATTAGATTCTGCTTTACAGGAAATAAAGTAACTGGTCATACAATATAAGGACTAAGCTATTTTTTAAACCCTCCCTAAAGAAGAAAATATTCAATACCATTCGTTATGTAGGCACAAAAATCACATTTGTAAATTTTTCAACCAAAAATTGTATCCAATTGATGTGGTAATTTTGTTGATCATCAAGGAGATGTTAATCAATTTATTATTCCTTAGTGTTCCTGATTCAAAGGGAAAAGGTAAAATTATTGTCAGGTGAGAATTTTCCAGAGCCAAAGAAAGAAGGAGTGAGAGAAAGAGAGGCGAGAGGGAGAGAGAGTGAGAGAGAGAGAGAGAGGGGGGGTGGGGGGAAGGTGAAAATTTATTTTGTGCAGTGGAATGAAAAGTGTTTTATCCTTGAAACTAAAATTAATGGTCAAATTTTTCAGCTTTCGGTGAAATCATTTTTTTATTAGTCTAGTATAGTACCGTGATTGGTATGCCAAAAATTATTAAAAGGAATTCTGTATGTTCCTTCGAGAGAAACTGTAATTTTGCTAATTATAGCACTGTAAAGGCCGTTTTATACCAGTATAATTTTTAGAGAAAGTTCATCCAAAGCAAAATTTTACCACGAACTGCCCCGTATAATCCAAACTTAGAATCTAAAAATGAAAAAAAGTTGGTTATAATGAATGACCAAAATACAAGCTTGGAAAATTCCTATCTATTTAGTTTACAGGAAGGGCAAAACAACAAGGTAAAGGCAAATTGGTGTTTCACCCTCAAAGTGGCTATCGAACACTGACCCCCCCTCCCCCCACCTCTCGTATTTTAAAATAAGTTGAAAATATCAGGGAGGGGGGGGGGAAGTGGGGTTAATAAAGAAACCTACAAAATACTGTTTTTAATTTATGTTAAAAGTGGTTCCTGTTCTCGACAAGGCCCTTAAAGGGATATTGAATGTTTAACTTTGCTGCATTTAATACCTTTCTAGATATTTATTTAATTTATCTAAGGGTCCATGGATTTAGCCATGTGGTGGCAAAGATACCAGACTATGTTATAATGTTTTTAGGATTGGTTAGGTGTTTAGAAAACCCGATTTTTAACACAGATTCTTCAGATCAATCTTAAGACCCACTATATATTTTCCTTAGGGATGTGCGAAGCCAATAAATATTAAATACAGACAAAAAAAAAAGAATAACTATAGCGGCTACGCCCCTAGAGAACTCAAAAGAGGTTGGGTTTAATTTTTAAACCCATGTTTTTGGAATAATTTTTTTCTAGGAGCAATTTCTCTTGGGAGGGTAGTGGTATCCTCCCTCCAAATAGTTATAATCTTTTCCAGGGCAACATTGTAAAGGAGAACCTAATCGGTTCAGCAGTTGTCGAGATCATTCGGTACACACAAACAGAGATCCTTTTACTTTATTATATGGATTAAAATTTACTGTAATTAAAATGTTCAGTTTATGTTTGTAAAAGATAATCGATTGAATAAATATAATAAAAAGCGCCCTTAATCAGCAGCCAACCATTTCCAATTAAAATCTGCCATAGTCTTAGGCGGCTATCTGCGGGCTCAGTTTGTCCGAGTTAGTTCGTAGTAAGTCCATAGTTTGTACGTAGCTAGGCCGCCGATAAATGGCATGATTGCTTTTGTGCCTTTAACTGTAGATTGCCCAATAATTTTGGAGAGGGTCTGTAGAAGTCCCTTCCCCTCCTCCTTATTTTTAAACTAGCGGCTACGCCTCTAGCATCCAAGGGATCTTTATGTAAAGTGGCCGAGAGATATAATCCGATTCTGTAGTCGATTAGGGACAGGTATTTAATAGTTATTTATAGCATCATATTCGTAGATATTGAAAATAGAAACTGGAATTAATTTCATAATTTTGATTTAATTATTTGTGAAAATTTTCTGCTAACGTGGTTTTTCAATATGGCTTAGAACCGGTTCTAATCTATCGGATGTTAATCGGTTTCGAAGCCATAATGTAAGTTTTATTATTCAATGTCCGATTCCTGACGATTTCTGGTTATTACACAGCGTACACAGGATTTTTTTCAGGGGATTGTAAAATTTTGAAGAGGTGAAAAAAGGGGAATGCTAGCATACCATATTTCAGTATCAGGGGGTGTGAAAACCTCTCCACACACCCTACCACATACAAATAGTTATATTACTAAAGGGGTCATTTTTTCGCGTATTTTCCATTGAGTTGGGTGTAGACTTTTCGTCAAATGCTCTTATTAAGTCTTATTCATACATATTTGGACTTAATACGAGCATTTGATTATATTATATTGCACGATATTCCTTTATTGTCAGACTTACGGCCATACACTAATTATTTAAAATAAAGAAAAAAGACATAGTAACTTTAACAATTGTTTTATTATAACAAAAACATTTTTATTGTTTAGTCAAAAAACTATTGATAATAATTAATAATATTGGTTCATAACTTATTGCAGTTATTCCTTAAATATTTAGAAATGGTTTGTATTTACCTCTGCACATGAATCACATTATCAAATATTCAGAACCGCATATAAATCCATCTACTTCCCCTATTTTCTTCTAATCAATAAACTTTTCCCCTTATTTTTGCTTATGTGTCTTTTCAAGCTTATAATGATTATTTTTCGCATCTTATTATTGACAGGTTTTCGCGGATATTAAAATGAAAAATTGTAAGTTTAAAACAATTTTGTTATCCCTAAGGGGCGAAAGGCCTGGGTTAAAAAAAAACTGATATCTATCTTTTTATTTGTTTAATATTCGTAGAAAATTGACTATGATGCGATGCTATACAAAATTTTTCAGTATAGCTGAGAACTGGTTCTAAACTACTGGATATTGATCGGTTTGGAAGCCAAACTGGGAAAATAATTGAAACGTGATATAAGCAGAAGTGTACTACACCACACACAGTATATAGAAATGCATGAATTTTTTTACATAAAATGTAAAACTAAAAGACTGAAAAATAAATGAAAATAGTTTTTTTATAGGATCTACAAAGCTGGAAAAGGTTAAAGAGGAAAATTGGAGAAAATACATTGATATTATTGCTTTTATTATTCAGTCTTTCAGTAGATTGTAGTTGTTCAAAATGATTTGAAATATTATTTTAAAATAAAAAAAAGAAATAATATATTTCCTATTTGCAGACTATAAAATACGCTGTAATAATAATTTATAATTATGATGACAATGTTAAGATGAGTGATTCAGAACAGACATGATGAGTGAAAATTATTATTAAAATACATTTTTAAGGTTCAAGAGAGAAATACTATGCAATTACCTTTTTTCAATGATCTTAAAGGCTGCTAACAGTTTTTGAAATAAAAGAAATTGATTAAATAATGCATATTCCTATAAAAATTCAAATTAAAACTGTGGTACTTTTCAAAATTTTGAATTGGTACCAATTGTTTAATGAAAACATTGTCAATGGGTCACTGCTATATAGGACAACTGGAGTATATATCTAAACTTATACATCTATTGTCGAATCTAATGATGTAAAATTATTACAAATATCATTAGTCGTTTGGCCGTTAGAAGTCTTTAAAGTTATTGAAAAAAATCCTACTTTGTCTTTCTCAGTTGAACCATTTTTTTTATTAATTATTAAACAGTGCACAGGTGGATATTATTAAACAAATTCAAAAATTTTTTAAAAATATCAAATGGTTTTAGAAATAAATAAATAAAACAGTCTTCTATTAGATAAAATTTAGCAAAACAATAATCAAAAAGTTTTGTGCTTTTTATATTTTTAATTATAATGATTATTTTTCTTAAGATGATTGATTTTTTTTCAAGACTTTTTACATGTAAATTACTCTAAAAATTGGTTTAAGAAGGTTTTTAATTTTTTTTATACTTGGCAATTATCATTTACATTGGGATATGTTTTTTTCTTAATTTTACAATACTAGGTAGAAAATTGAATTTTATAATAATTATTTTTTTAAGGTTTATATATGAATACACCCTATATCTTGTTATACTATTAACTATATTTATCTTACACTTAAGTTACAATACAAACACATTAGTTTTTTTTTTACCAAAAGGATTTCTATAATAAAAAAGTCTTAATAAATAAAAATTTTAAAAAGAAAAAAAAAATATTTTAATTTGATTTAAACTTATTATCTAATCACAGTGTAATATATTCACAAATTGTTGATAAAGCCATAAATACGACTTCACCGCTTTATAAGGAAGAATTTTATTTTATTTCAGGGAAGAAAAAAATCTACAAAATAATTTTAGAAAAATTGTACGAGTTTTACAGATCAGAGTTTTGCAGGTTTCAATTAGTTGTACAAATATTCTAAAAGTTTGTTTGTTACTGTATTATAGGATTCCTAGATATTAAAGTACTTTATTTTGTTTACATATTTATAACACATATTGAAGCCTTTCATTTCTAACTTTGCTGCGCTTCTTCTGAGCCTAAACAAGAAAAATTGCAAATATCATTCTTTTATAAATGTAACAGGATGTCTGTATCTATTTGTGTGTGTGTGTATCGGATAATCTCGATAACGGCTGAACCCATAGTGTTCTTCTTTATTGTAAAGACTCATAGGTCCAGGGAAGGTTTAAAACTATTTTTGGGAAGGAAATAGGCTTAACAAAATAGTGCTTTGCCACAAAATGTCTTTCAAGTACTAAACCTCCCCCCCCCCTTTTATTTTTTGATAATTTGAAAATGAGGTATAGTTAGTTTTTTTTCTTTTACATAACCCCTACTGAGTGCCTTAACACTGCGAGTCTATCCAGTACCCAATATAACCTAGCCTAACTTGACCCAAAGTAAAAAAAACAAGCAAAAACTCTAACCAACTTCCTATATTTTTAATTTTAAAAAAAATCTAAAGACAGTTTGAGGGAAAACGGCGACAAAACACTAGAAAGTGAGAAAAAAATACCTTGACAATTTTGAACTTGGTCTGGTTGGACAAGGAGCATTTCAACATCATGCACTTCAGCGGTGGCAGCCACAGCCTCCATATGTGCCTCGCGGTACTTCAACTCAGCCTAGAGATAGATAGATAGTTAATTTCAACATTACGAACTTCAGCAATGACATCCACAGCCTCCATATGTGCCTCACGATACTTCAACTCAGCCTATAGATAGATAGATAGTTAATTTCAACATTATGCACTTCAGTGGTGGCGGCACAGCCTCCATATGCGCTTCGCGGTACCTCATATAATTAATGGATATGATATATGTGGATGTTATGACAGGAGAAATTTTGTCGTTAATGTAGGTTGCTACTATAGTCCCCCTATATTTCTTAGTTGTAAAATATACTGGTACTCTCATGAGTTGGCTTTTAAAAAGTTGGATACTTTTATTAAATTTTGATTGGTTAGTGTAAACTAGCATTTTTGTATTAATAAATCTAAATCTAAAGATAAGGTAGCTAATTAGAGCACTTTATTGTCCGTTGTCTTATCCCTTAAAATCCCTGCTGCTAATAGATTAATGATAATTATCATGCTACTTCTAGTTACTATGGAGAAAATAAACGAAGATAGAAGTTTCTTTATCTAATTAGAATCAATTTACATGAATAATATATATCAAGGCCTAAAAACCAAAATTTTTCCTTGTAATTAAAAATAATTGCGTTCTATAAAAAATATAAAAATAGAGCTCCTTCAAGAGGTATATATAGTTATGTAGTGTTTATCATTGCTTATGATGTTATTTCTAGTGGAGTGTCTTTTTCATGTGCTATAAATTCCTTTTTTGCAGGGTAATATTCTTCCACCTCCCCCCAACTTTAAATAACCTTAATGATTATTAATATGTTTTTCTTATAATAACTGACCGATTCCTTCTTTAAGATTTTGAAACATAAACTTATTATCAAAATACTTTCAATAAAACAAATTTTTCTCTCTCAAAATATAATATCTTATTTTGTCTTTTCTTCTCTATGGAGTTTAGCATGGCCTTGAGAGACTATAATTGGACATTTATCATGACTTATTATATATAATAAATAAAAAACAGGTAAACACAAGGTTATAAAGGGATAAGACAATGGCCGATAAATTAATGTACATCCCCAATGATGATACACAAAATTACTTCTTTTGTAGATTACAACTAGCGGTCGAAACGTTTGGACACTCGACTATATATACAAACCAATCAAAATCCCCAAGGTTGATGAGCCAACAAATATTAAAACGTTCTCATTAGACTTTGGGGACATGTGTAATGAACAGCCCAGTATCCTTTAGATAAAACGTAGATTATCTAAATTTCTAAAGAGCGCGTTCCATTGGAAGGAAATTACTAACTTTTGATATAGTAGACCAATTTGGCTAATTTTTTTTTTAATAGATTCATATTGGTACAAGAATTCCGCTGATATAATTAATTTTGTTGAAAAGTCTATATTCACAGAGAAAATTATGTTTTTTTACCTAACATTTTTAAAAATGCTTCATTCAGCCAGGAAAGCAGGTATTTGGCTAATAAGGGTCGAAAATGATAGTTTATTACCAGTAGTTTTGGATTGAATTGAATTTTATTTCATTTTTTTTCATTTAATGCCACTTTTCATTATTTTAAAAACACCCATTTTATGAGAAATCAAAAAATGGTGATTTTAACACATTTATAGTCATTTTTATTCATGCCTCATAAAATAAAAGTTGTTCCTTTTTTAATTCTTTATACAAAAACCAAATAAAAAAAAAATTCCGGTATTTTGCATTTTTTTCATAAAAATTAAGAAATCTAGGGTCTTTTTCATTAACCAGCTGATTCAATTTACCTCTCAGGATGGACGAGTTCATTTTACTATTATTCCTTGAAACATTAAATATTTTTATTCAATACTGGACTTAAATCCTTTATTGTAAGTATAATAATTATCATGATATAAATGAAAATATTGGCTAAAATATTTATAATACAAATTAGGTTGTAGTTAAAATGGTAGGTCCGGCTCTCTGGCATATCTCAAATACATACAGACGAAAATAGGTTCCAATAATAGAAAGGCTTCGTTTTTCAAAATATATATTTTATATCATAAAATTGTAAATAATGAAAACATTTAATAATAAATTAAATGGTGGGTTGATTTCCACCTTTTTGTTGGACTATTAGGAGAAACCCCGGTCTTATTTTTGTTTATGTTATAGATGAAAAGGTTATAAGGTACAAATTATTTTTTTTAACAAAAACATTTTTTCATAATATAATTAAGTGGAATTTTGTATGATAATAAACAAATAATTTTATCGCATATACCTAACCTTTATCATACATTTTACTTTTTTCTAATCTTTTTTTGTAAAAGAAATGTCGTTATTTCTCGTTGTGCAAATCTTAACAATTTTGTTTTTATTTAGGCTTTTCTAAATTAAGATTGTATTTCATCCGAATTACCTACAGTTTGAATTTAAAAGAATAGGTAATTGATTGATAATTAAACATGTTTGGATTAATTTTGTCATTTTAAATAAAAAAAATTTCATCTAAAATTGTTTTTGTCCAAACTGTTATACATGCATAATTTGAAATAGATAGAACGATAATGAACAATGAAGCAATATTAATTGTAGAAAAGCTTTCATTATAACAAAGATATAATATTAAAAGATCGGAATTCATTAAATTAGACTTTCAGCCAACCGAAACTATTTAACGCTAGGAATAATATTGACACATAAAGAAACAAGGAGACAACATCCATAAAAGCAAAGCTCTGAAACGATAGGACAAACGAACATTAACACTTGTAAAGTTTCATAACTGAATAATCAGAATATAATGTATAAAAATTGAAACAAATTGTAAGTAATTTTGTTGTTTCAGGACATACTTACATTTTAAGGCTTGATTATAAAGATGCTTCGCTAATAACATTATACTTTGCTGTCTTAGGAATCAGTATTGAAAAATCAGATAGCTCGGATAATTTTATCACATAGAAATTTGTTGTTAAGAAAGTTAAAAATCAATATGTTTAAAATGGACATACGGACGTTCTGGCAACGATTACAGAGTTGCTACGCTTTCTAAATCGTACCTAAAAACTACAGGAATCACCATGCAAAGTTTGAAATCGATAGGAAAATTCTAACATGCCTAAATTAACGAAAAGAGCTAACCGTAACGGATGGACGGACCGACTCTGATTATAGAAAAGCTTCGCTTATAAAAATAGATTTATTTGAAAGGCCGTGCACCTAGCATTTTAACAAACATTTCATAATCTTACCTAATATAACCTAACCTAACCTAACCTAACAAACAGTAAAAAATCTACCCCGCCTTATATACACATTTTTAAAAGCGAAGCCTTTCTATAATTAGGGTCGGTCCGTCCGTCCGTCCGTAACGGATAGCTTTTTGAATTAATTTAGGCATTTTAGAATTGTCCTATCGATTTCAAATTTTGCATGGTGATTCCTTTAGTAGTTAGGTACGATTTAGAAAGCGTAGCAACTCTATAACCATTACCAAAATGTCCGTACGTCCATTTTAAACATGTTGATTTTTTTTACTTTTTTAAGAACAAATTTTTATGTGAACTAAACATCTGATTGATCTTATTTTTGGTATATTGATTCCTGGGACAACAAAGTGTAATTAAATAAGCGAAGCAACTCTATAATCATTACCAAAATGTCCGTATGTCCATTTTAAACATGTTGATTTTTTTTCTTTTTTAACAACAAATTTTTATGTGAACTAATCATCTGATTGATTTGATTTTTGGTATATTGATTCCTGGGACAACAAAGTATAATGTTATAAGCAAAGCAACTCTATAATCAAGTCCTAAAGATGTAAGTATGTCCATGAACATTATCCTGAATCAAGCAGTTTTTTTCAACAAATTTACTTACAATTTTGCTTTGACCCTTATACATTTATATTATGATTATTCAGTTCTGACACTATATAAGTGTTAATGTCCGTTTGTCCTACCGTTTCTGTGCTTCGCTTTTATGGATGTTGTCATCCTTGTTCAAATAAGAAGGGGTTTGGTGTTCAACAAGGCACTTTGAAGGAAGTGACAAAAATTTATGCAAATATAAAGTATAAGGGCTTGAATAGAGAATATTTTTAGTAGCAATGCTACTCTATAATTCACTATATCTGTCCGTCCGTAATGCTATGGTGCTATAGAGATTTACTCAACCGCTATTAAAGTTGGACATTTGATATTTCTCGACAACATTTCTACAATTATGGAGAATATTTAAGTTTATAACATCCATAGCTCTGACGTTCTAAGGGATATATGATTGTGTTCACAGATGAAAGGACAAGAAGTTTTTTTATTTCACACATATCTTTATATCTTTAAAAGTGAAGCCATTCTATAATTAGGGTTGGTCCCTCTGGCCGTCCATCCGTCTGTCCGTCCGTAACGGTTAGCTCTTTTTTTTGTTAATTTAGACATGTTAGAATTGTCCTATCGATTTTAAACATTACATGGTGATTCCTATAATAGTTAGGTACGAATTAGATAGTGTAACAACTCTATAATCATTGCCAGCAAGTCCGTACGTATATTTAAAACATGGTGATTTTTAACTTTTTTGACAGCAAATTTCACTATGTTAAAATTACATATTTAAATGATTTTTGGGACCCTGATTTCGATTACAAAAAAGTACAATGTTATAAGTAAAGCATCTCTATAATCAAGTACTAATAATATAACCTAACCTTTAACCTGCAAAGGGCCCTAACCCTAAAGGGGCTACTCAATTTTACATAACCTTACCTAACTACTGGCGAGTGCTCCTCATGGATAACAAAACAGACTATAATCCTATATTTTTTCATTTTAATATCCGCAGAAAGCTGTCCATAATACCATTCGCTAAATAATTATTACTCAGCTTGTAAAAGAAATCAGATTTCAAGTCTTTAACTTTCCTCATGTCCAAATGAAATATTAATTTTTTTAAAATCTGCCGTTTGACTCATATTGTTTGTAACACCTATATTTAAATATATAAAGATTTTACTTTTCTAAATATCATTTCAAAATGGATTTATGATATACAATATTTTATATGCAACATCTAAATATAATTTCATAAATAACATTTTCTACTTTTCATCCTTATTGTCCTTAAAGTGTTAACACAGTATAAACTTTGTACTTTCCCCCCAACTAATTTGTCTAACTACGCCTCCCACA
>LS051970.1:32845-53302 GCA_900241095.1 Acartia tonsa | reverse complement strand
TTTATAATTTGCGTAGTATTTATTTAATAACTGATTTTAACATCACAGAAACTGTAAATTTTTATTTTATACCTATAATTGTGGCAACTTTTACAACATTTTTAACAATTACAAAAAGTCCTTCAAAATTTTTTGGTTGAGAAAAAGATATGGTAGGGTTTTCCCCCTTTCTGTTTTCGTTAAAAAAAGAAGAAAAGGGTGACAGACAGATAGACAAACAAACAACATTCTACTTTGTTTTATAGATAAACTACTTGGTATTTCACTTTTTGACTTTATTCTATTAAGTTATTTTTATATGTACAATTATGTCTTTATTGTATTTGTGATTTATTGACCTATATTACTTTTAATTTAATTGATTTCTAAAGGTATGCTTTATATGTACAAGAATGTGTAAATTATTTTTTGTGTTAAATTTATAAATACCGTCCAATCTCCTGGTAAACCCTAAAAATAATGTTAAAAATGTAAATAATTTAGAATTTCTCTTTGCTTTTGCATTTTTTTATTTGTGGTATGAAAACAGACAAACAAATTGTGTTAGCTGCAAGGCTTCTATTAGATTTAAACCCTATGGATTTAAGACTCTTAGTTTTCTTTGCATATATTATTTCAGCTTCAAATCAAAAGTCAGCATAAAATTTTATTGAGACACTTTAAATTTTAATTTCCAAAGATTATCCAATCTATAGACTTAAAGGAGGAGGTAGACTGTGCTAAAATTCCGCAAAGGTGTGAGAAAACAGTAATAGAATGATAATATTCACTAAATATGTGTATTCCTTATTAAAAAGAACTATAGACAAAAATTTTTTTGTTAAAGTTAACATAAATTATATCGTTCTACTACTGTTTTTAAGCCTTAAAACTCATACCTTTACGGAATTTTAGCACAACCTACCTCCCCCTTAATTGTTTGGACACAGAAAGTTTCAACAAACCAATCAAGATAGATATAAAGTTCTTATAAAAAGTTTTTTTATGCCAATTTATGAGAGAGCGTATATATCCTATTATATAAAGTAGTAAGTTTTTTTGTTTGTAGCAAAGGATCTCTCTAACCGCTGAAGTGATCTAGTTCTTCTTTACAGTAAACTTTCTTATAGGTCCAGGAAATGTTTTTAGCTATTTTGGGGAGGGTATCTCCACACTCCAAGTATAAAATGACCCCCCCCCAAAAAAAATATTTTTATACTTTTGAAACTCAATTGATAATTGTGAGGGAGGCGACTTTTACCCCTCCCAAATTAGGTGTTCCTAGAGGCTTCTAGGGGCGTAAAACTTATAGTACTAGTAAAATTTACAGTCCAATGTTCTCTCCCCTCCCCTCCCTGGCATGGTTTAGACCGTGCATGTATATATTGGAATATTGAAATTCCATTACATTCCAAGGAATATAGCCAGGGGGGCTTTAAACAGTCTCAACAAAGGCTTAACAAGGATAAATATATCCAAAAATTATGCAGCAATAATTCAATAATTTGTATTTTTTTTCAAACAATATAGCCAGGGATGCTTTAAACAGTCTCAACAAAGTATTAACAATTACAAATATATCCATAGGGCGGGTTTATATCAGAATTAAACAAAGAGGGGATATGCAACAGATAAAATATATTTTTTTTTAATTTCTGACCGAAAAAGAATTTTAATAAATTGAATTTTAGAATGCGACCACTTTAAAATAAGCAAAGACAACATTTATATCAAGTCCTCTCCTCTTATTATCTCAGTTCCTATAAACTTTAAACAGTCTCAACAAAGGCTTAACAGGGAAAATTATATCCATTAGTAGAGCAGCAATAATCTTCAAATATTTTTTCAAAGGGGGAGGCTTTACACAGTCTCAACAAAAGCTTAAAAAGGACAAATATATCCAAAAATTGTGCAGCAATTATTCAATAATATATAATATCAAAGAATATAGCCAAAAATTGTGCAGCAATATTTCAATGATATGTATCATTAAATAATATTCTCAACAAAGGCTTTACATGGACAAATATATCCATAAGAAGCAAAAATAGGGGGGTCTTTAAACAGTCTCAACATAGGCTTAACAACGACAATTATATCTAGTAGTAGGTCAGAAATAATTTAATAATATTTTTTTCAAAGAGGGGGAAAGGTGGGTGGTTTAAACAGTCTCAACAAAGACATAACAAGGACAATTATATCCATAAGAAGCATAGCATATCATTATTAATAATATATATTCCAAGTAGTTTAGTCTTAGGAGGCTTAAAATGGATTATTTTGTCCATAAGTAGTACATCAATGATTCAATTAATCTTAAATAGCAGCCGAGAGAAAGCGTTTTACTCATACCATTACGAACGTATGGACAAAATTAATTTTAAACTAGCTTTGCTAATAAAAAAGATTTATTAATGAAATTTGGAATAGGAATACAATGGATGTATTATTACTTGGATCTACACAAGATTTTCATGGTCTCTAATAAAATGGAACACGCAGTGGGCTAAAATTATTATTTACCCCTTACATCCCATTTACCACATCCCCTCACTTCCTACTGGATGAACGAACTACCAATACGAGAGTTCCCTGTTAGCAACCTAAATTAACGACAATTTTTATCCTGTCATAATATCCATATATTTTTTATTTCCATTAACAGTACTGACAGCTAGTCATATAGTGGCTGTACTGTACTCTTAGAAATGTAAAGGGAAAGGAAGGGGTCATACAGACAGAAACAAAAGAAAGAAAAAAAGGAAGATATGAGGATATAACAACTGTAGAAAATTAGATTGTTTTTGTCTATAGTGCCCTAGCAAAATGGGGATAGATGTCACTGATTTTTACCTACCTATTCTATTGACGTCAGGAAATACCCTATAACCAATCTCTATCCTAGGGGGTTCTTTTCCCCCTTTCCTTTCTCTTTTCCTCTACTATGACGTCAATATAATAGGTAGGCCAAAAGCGGTGACATTTATCCCCATTTATCTAGGGCACCAAACACAACTACCTTATTTTTCACAAATTATTGTTCCCGTTTCAATACAATAAACGTTTTAAGTATCATACGTGGAAACATATTATCCAAATAATGTTATCTTTTGAAATAAACGTTTGCCATAAAGTTTTTTAATCCAGTTGTAATATACCTGTGTTCCGTGAATCAAGGATAGAAATAGAAATTGATTATACACACGAGGATAGAATTCAAATTTTGCTCAGAGAATGCCACGGATTCCAAGGATAGGTATTCTCAAGATTAATTCCTTTTAAGTTTCTATCTGTATGTATTTCTAAGGAAGGAGGGGACATTGAACTGTAAATTATAATGGTCCCCAAAGTTTCCTAAATATAATCTCTCATTAGTTGGATAAAATCTTGATTGGTTTCGCTAAACCTTTAGTGTCAAACTTATGGAATGGAACCTAGTAAAAGTGTCTGACTCTGATTATGACGTAAAAAAAATTTGCCAATGAGAGGCCACTATAAATTTTACCATTGGTCAATTACAGTGTATAATGGCCTAATTTTTTTTATTAGGTTCAAAATGATTAAAATTAAGACTAAAATATTTAGTTGAAAGATTATTTATTCATCGTATTATAGACAGCTTTCCGCGGATATTAAAATAAAAGATTATATGATTAAAATCAGTTTTGCTAGTCCCGATGGGCCATGTCCCGCGTTAAACAAATTTGTATCAATTTATGATTTTTATTTTAATATTTGTGGAAAGATGTATGTAATACGATGCAATACATAATTTTTCAGTATGGCTGAGAACTGGTTCTAATCCAGCGGATAACAATCGGATTCAAAGCCATACTGGAGAAATACTTACTTGCAGTTGTCGCCTTCACTGGTGTTGAAGTATAATTGCTCTCTCCCTTCTTATTATAAGCCATTATATGAAAAGTATACTCCGTGCTGGGCTGCAGATCTGCTACCTCATATGTTGTAGCATCAGATGGATCAACCTCAACATAGAAATAATGCTGGCTGCCTGTCTTCATAATCCTGAGCCTGTATGCCTGCGCGAAGCCGCCATCAAATCCTGGCTGCCATGCCAATGTAACGGATTTATAGGTAACGCCGGTAGAATGTAGATCAACGGGCGGATCGGGATGACTTTTAACGTCCAGGACGATTGTATGCTCGTCGGATCCCAACACATTAGTAGCAACACACTTGTATGAGCCGTAATCAGATGAACCAACGTCTTGAATAAACAGAGTTGATTCCCACAGCAAAGGATTTGGCTTTTCTGTTGTGGTCCGATATTTCGAGGATTTTTTCATTTGTGTTGGCGTGGCTAGCTGTTGGCCTTCCTTTTGCCAGAAGAAAGTGATGTTGTTGGCACCGGATGCTTGGCAAACCAGCTTGGCCTCTTCGCCCCGGTTGGAACCAGCTTTGGAAAATCCAGGTGACTTGTCGATTTTGGGTTGGTCTGAAAAATCAAGTTATTTTAGTTTAAAGGAACTTTTAGTTTGTAACTAAAAAATATATTTTAGAATTTCTATTAAAAAACTTACGTCTGACAAGCAGGTAGAAAGTTTTGGTGATCTGAACAGGCTTCTTGGCTGGAACTCCATTATTGGCCACACAGGTAAACTCTCCAGAATCAGACTCAGTTACATTCACCAGAGTCAGAACTGAACCAGTTTCTTCCATTCGTGTACGACTTTTCTTTCCTAAATATAAAGATTTCTTATTTGATCATTTCAGGAGAGAAGAAAAAACAATTGCTTTTACATTATTGTACCTTTAGTTCTAATTACTACATAATAATTTTAGTTAAAAAAATTAAATTTCATAATTATTGTTGATTGTCGTACTCCTGTATAGCAACTATATTATAAAGTAGTAAAAATATTAAAATATCTATTAAAACCCATCAGATTCTTTGTTCAAAACTTATCATAGTGATATAAAATACATTTATGTCATTACGATAAAGTTAATAGGCACTTGATGAAATAAATCTTCCCACTTATAGTTTATTTCTTCATAATTAAATTTCAAGATTTTTTCTTGAATCATTGAAATAGTACTTTGTTAAGATACAATAAATTTATTGTTTAGGTTCAAGTTTAAACAAACAGTTTGTAGAAATTTGTATATTATATAATATATACCTACCCAGCATATATAGGTTAGAGTCAAGTTTAAAATTTATCTGTCACTAACTTTCAGATTTATTAAACTTTAATATACCAAAACAGAATTGTAATTCCTGTGTATTGTGCTAGAAATTTAATTTTATTGCTAGTATTTTTTTTATTTTATTAAGATATTAGTGTAAAACAATAGAGGGAGAAGGGGATAAATGTCCCCACCCCGCGGACCCTGTGCCGACTTTCAATTGAGTCTTTAGAAATCAACAAATAGCGTCGGGAATAATAAAAGAAAAGCAGAAAGCAATTTGCTAGCAGACAAAAAGGTCTTTAACAGGGAGATCAAGGTAGTTTTCTTGTTATATTTTGACCAAATCAAAAATATCCTTCCCTTTTCCTCCCCATCTTACTTTAAAAACTAATTTTAGTACTAGGAACAACACCTTAGAGCAACAGACAAAGCCGCTAATGCTTTTTCATTTTTAAAATTCTATATCTCACCAAAATGTAAAAGTAAATACTGAAATTACTTTATTGATATTTCAAACTCTGTAAACATTTCCAAAATTTTACACCAAATGTCATAAAAGATTTTACAGGCAAAGTTTAGAGATATTTTATCAATTTTAATTTAACATCTGGCATCTAGCAACATTACTTCCAAGTTACTTTAGTAAATATTGTAAAAATCGTCACATAATGGATAAAATTTCCATTTTAGTAATTAAAAATTAAACCTTTGATATCAAAGAAAAGTTCAGAGCATTAAGATATTAGTTGTTACCATTTCTGTTAAAAGCTAAATGTTGACAAAAGGCGAGTTATAAATTTGAATTTAAAAAAAATTAATGCTACATTATTTTCTTTTAACCCTATGTACATTGCATAAATTTTACTGCAAAAAAAGATGCTAAAATAGTTTTAAAAGTTTAGATTGACAATTTTAGCAATTTTGCAAACGTAAATAAACATTGGATATCTAAAGCAATGTGCAATGGAAACCATTGTAGGATTAAATGCATTGCATTCTACAGATCGGATATTTCTCTTCTCGTCAAATACACGTTTCAGAGCCTCCCAGACAAATATTAAACATCCAGTAGTTTGACAGTTCAGCAAGGTGCAAATATAAATTCAATATCCATCCTCGATACTTTGAAACAAACAACTTTACAACAGTTTCAACAAGATTTGCAGGCTAAACTGGATTTTAATTTGTATTTAATATTATATCATTCATTTGCACAAATATTTGGGGCTAAGTTTGGCCCGCAAGCTAGACTTAAAAGAGATTCTGAACAACACATCAAAAAAAGTTAAACTTTCATAATATTCACACTATTACATAAATATGATAGCTTATGAAGGTATATATAATAAGGAATCGAAAAGGATGAGACAATGGCCGATAAATTGATGTACATCCCGAATAATGATACCCCTTCTGTAGATAACAATAAGTGGTTGAAACGATTGGACACTCAACTTATTGAAGCAACTAATCAAAATTTAACTAAAGTCCCCAAAGTTGTTAAGTCAACGAAATTAAGTATTATAAAACTTTGGGGACTAGTGTAATAAACAGCCCATTGTCCCCATCCTTCCTGACATATAATAGAATATTATTAAGTTAGACTAAGTTATCCTTGTTGCTTTGTTTGTTTTTCAAATTAAACAAAGATGCATCTTATTATTTATTATGTTGTTTCTTTCAGGGAGTAAGAGGAAAGTGGTGCACTGTTGAATCTACACCCTTACTACCCCCGGTAATTTTGTCCAATAAAAATATTTCAACTACAAATATTGAATAAAAAATTTATTTACTTTTTTTTGTCCTAATCCCGCATTTCTTAGTTTCTTCAATGTGCCTTGATTTAACAAGACATTTGTGTCTTTTAGACTTTAACATAGCATTTGATAACGTTGTGTAATGCATACTTACCAAAATCAAAATCTTTTCTATTCCATTTCAACGTTGAATTGGTCAACGGCGTAGCATCCACTAAACACTTGATTTCCGCTGGCATACCCTTGTCAACCTCGACTACGGTAACAGAATCAAGAAACCTGAAAGTATAATAATAATCAATACTCACTGAAAAAGTAAGTTGCGCAGTATTCTACTTTACCTTTTTATGATTCTACAAAAACAAATTACTGTAATAAAATTTTAAGTAAAATATAAAATGAAATGTAATTTTGTTGTAGGATTTAAGTTTAGTCAGAATTATGACTGGGGAAGAATAAATAGAATTCAGGTAAAAAAGTAAAAGTAAGTTTTTGAAATAAATAGTTTGTATGCAGATGAAATAATATGATGCATAATAAAAGTTGATACAGAGGTGCTAAATGTTTGCTTGCCTTGTACACACGCACTTGGGTAAAGAATTACTGCAACGTGCTGGGAAAAAAATACTCAATTCTTTTCGCGAATCAATTTCCTATGGCATTTTAATAGAAGGCATAAATTTCAAAGATTGCACATGTTTAACACAGCACAACCTTACTTCACATACACACACACACACACACCAAACACATACACACACACACACACACATAAAGATCTTCAATACTGACTTTAAACATGCAATTCTATTACTTGAGATAAAAAAAAGTTGATTTCATTAACAATAAGTAAGGATAACAGATAAAAAATTGCTTTTAGAATGTTTTTTTAAATGTGGTGTAGTGTTCAAATTATAGTTGTTTTTATTGTTTGTTATTAAAAATGGTGTACATATGACAAGGAAAATGTTGTCCAAAAGTACCGCAGCAAAAACTAAATATAAGAAGATAATGGAAATTAAATAAGTCATTTAAAATCAGTAATTGCAATGTATAACACAAACGGACAATTCCTTAACTTAATTTCACGTAAGAACGGCCAGGCATATTCTTTATTATAGAGTAGCTGTGCTACAAATAATGTTGCATGATTAGAATATACTGCACGACGTTTACTACAACAATAAATAGACAGGGGAGGGGTCTACAGCACGTCACAACTATTAAAAACTTATATTAAAAATATATACAACAATTTATTTTTGTTGGGCTTATAAATATTTTATCAATGCACTTTATACCTACCTATTTTTAAAATAGAAATTTTTAAAATATTTATATAAAATTTTAAGTAACAGCTTTTAGTGTTCAATTAAAATGACGTCATACAATACAAATTACCAATGATAGGCTAGTATACATTGTAATTGACAAAATATAAATTGTATACTGGCCTATCATTGGTCATTTGTATTGTCTGATGTCATTTTTTATTAGACACTATACGCTCTGTTTCAAATTTAAAAAAAAAACAATACTAATACTTAATCTTAAAAAGGTAGACATTTCTCTATATTAAGATTGACAAGAAGTTTAGAAGCGCAATTTTCTAAATTCTAAAAATCAATCTATAAACAAGGAAGCTACAGTGAAACACTTGACGGACAGACGGGCAGATACTAGTTATATAGTAGCTGGACTACGTATAAGACTGCAGGAAGGAAACAATGTTTTGAAGATATAAATCTAATTATTCTGTCTGATTGAAGGTTTATTGTGTTTCTCTTTAGTTTATTCACTATTAATCAGGAATGTAGGGGTAGGCAGGGAGGAGACAATGGGCTGTTTATTATACCTTTAGATGAGGGATAGAACGAGTGGTCAGGATATAAGGTCTAAAAACTTAATTTATCCATGAAAACAAAAAATATTTGTTTTATTGTTTAGGAAGCTCTGTTTGCTTGAATGAAGAATGGATAACGGCATTCTAGCAATTATTCTATCCTTATATTCCTACTATTAATCAAGGATCTAAAGGGAAAAGACAATGGTTATAAAATTTATGTACATCCCCAATGATGGTAAACGATTACTCCTTTGTAGATTACAATTAATTGTTGAAACGTTTGGACACTTAACTTAGTGAACCGATCATCAAAATTCAAAGTCCCAAAAGTTGTTACTCAAACGAATAATAAAACGTTATTATAAAACTTTGGGGACTAGTGTAATAAAGAAACCAATGACCCCTCCCTCCCTGACTATTAATAGTCTCATCAACACAGAATAGAACGTAACAAGCGAATGGAAAAGAAAATGGAATAAATTATAAAAACAAACAAGGAAATAATTTCACAAGTAGCGGAGTCAGAATTAGGTAGGTAACACAGTGGAAAAATTGCCGTCAACTTATGTTGCTAACATGGAAATCATTTTCATGTTCAGTTCGTTCATCAAGTAGATGGGGAGGGGATGGGGTAAAAGGATGTGGGTATTGTTATTTTATTCCACTGCGAGTTTCACTTTATTAGAGAGCATGAAAATAAGACGGTTGGAAATCCTTTAAAAATAGACAAAAAGTAGCTGCGTTCATCGAAATAAAGATTTATAGTTTTATACATCGAATATTTTCTAACCAAATAAAATAAATAGGTAATAGCAATTAAGAAATGTGCAAAAAAAATTAAAACAATAGTTTTACAAATAAAACCTCAAAAAATTTGTAGAATTAATTAATCTATTGTTAAGCACTGCAAATAATTCATTTAGAAAAGCAATCAACAAAAGAATTTGGATCCAAAACATTGTTATATTTACCAAATACTAAAGTTTTTACAAGCAACAACCAATTGTTTCGAGTTATATCCGTTTTTTTTTCAGTTGACCATTCAGCAACCCCCAACTAACCCTCTCAATTTTTGTTATTGAATGATAACTGGCTATTATTTTCTTTTATTTTAATACGAATGATCCATTTAGGGAACAAATAAGGGAGTGGGGGTTCCAAGCTCAGTTGGCGATATGAAAGATTCTGCAATAGTTCAGTAAATGTGCTTTGGATATATTTCTACGGCAATTTCCCATACATTGCGAAAAAAACACCCCTATAAACAATCAAATTTACTTAAATTACATTTTTATGTATACTTTTAAAAGTTTTATTAATGAAATATTCAGGAAAAGAACAAAAAAAAACAATAAATCGGGTGAAAAAGAGACACGAAATTGTGCTGCTAAATCCAAATAATGTTGCTGTAAATTTGAGGAGGCTATTAGCAGCCCTGCAAAAGGTTTTTTGCTAAAATTTTTCTTTTATTCCATTGTAACATGAACGTGGGAAAAAGTATGAAACAAAAACATTAAAGTACAAATTTTCTTATTTCTTTTAAACAGAAACAATTACGTATTTAGCCATTAATAAATAATTTATTTTGTTTTAAGAAATGTTCTTTATAGCTTAAAAAATGAAAAGTAAAAATATTCACCTCGGAGGATGCAAGATGGCCACTTTGACCTTAAGTTCACTGGTGCCGACCTCATTCTTCACCTTCAAGACATACACGCCAGCATCGCTGAGGCTCACATCATTCAGGGTCAGGCTGCCTCCCTCTGACGCTATCCGCGTCCCCGACACAGTCCTGTTGAGCCTGGGTATCCGGATGGGCGGGTCAACCTTCTTCTCCCAGGTATAGTCGTCCAGGCTCACTTCAGGGTAGGCGTTCACCCCGATGCTAAGCACAGAGGATTTGCCTTCCTCAATCTGAAACTCCTCCTTGCCCCCAGAAAATTGTGGACGGTCTAAAAATGAAAAAAATCAAAATACAATGTTAATCTATTATTTATGAATTTGTGCGATAGAATTTAATTGTGACCTTTTAGTTTTATAAGAATCTTAATTTAAATTTGTAAAACTTACATTTTATTGTGAGAATAGTTGAATTGTGAACAGTTGTCTGTGAGGCTAGGTGCTCTGCCTCGCAAGTGAAGACAGCCCCAACATGCTTCGTTGTCACGTCGATCTGAAGAACATTGGTGGTGATTACACCCCCGAAGGGTCCCTCCTTAGTGGAAGAGTCCGTTGATGTAAGCACTTCACCATTGTGCCGCCAGCGCATAGTAACATTAGGATTACTGGTATCCGTAACACAGGTCAACACAGCTGATTTACCCTCAACCGGTTTTTCTGGGTCCACGGTGATGGTCAGAACCCGGGGCGGGAATTCGACCGCCATCTTGAAATTTTTTATCACAGGTGTGTCGGGATTGGCCTCGTTTTTGCCCCGACATTCGTAAACCTTGGCGTTGTCTGTACGATCAACCTTAATGGTTATCTCCGAGCTGATGAAGGAATCGCTGGCGCCTGTGTCGACCACTGCGTCAGCTATCGGCTCGCCGCCAGCTGTCCACTCCAAGGTTGGCAAAGGGTTGCCGGACACAGCTGTACATTTGATACGTCTTTCTGTTCCTTCGGGTAGTATGTCTCCTTCGGAGTAACCAGTTATACTCAAGTCATCAGGAGGATCTAAAATTAAAATAATTATATTTTTATCTCAAAAGGATTTAAATTCTATATGAATTCTGATAACTCTAATTGAAGAACATGAGAAACCTTAATAATAAAATTTCTCGGAAACATGCCTTACTTAATAAATCAATATTTTATATCATGAATGTTGTATATTGTAGCATGTTAAAAAATTACTTGATGTTTAAGTACATCAAATAAAAAGAATACATAATTAATAAGCAATTATGATTTTTAAAAATAGTTGAAAATATTTATATTTGTAAAATAAAAGAATGTGTATTAGTGAAATATATCTGTCGCTTATCATGTAAAATATTTAGAATATGGTAAAATATAGGAACAGGGTGTTCAAAATTAATTTTAATAGATATTTATAAAATTTTAAAAAGGGCGTTTGAATACAGATTTAAAAGCTGTCATAATAATAATCTTTAATTTGGCGTTTTGCTTTTAAAGTTTCGAGGGCCAATGAGTTGATTTGGTTATTTAACTTTGCGATTATTTAAAACTTATTACCATACCTTTTATATGCATCAGTAATTTTTGTTGTTGTTGAAAATTAATGGTAGATGGATCAGGAGGACCCTGTATTTGTAATTTGTATGTATATAATACCTGATATTTAGCAAAATGAGTGGCCTCAATCAAAATATATGGTATCCAATTCAAGTAATTTAATATCATGCCCCAATTATGACCTTGTTTCATATACAAAATTTCATTATGGGGTTCTCTGTGTGTGTGTGTGTCCACTTTTATCATGTTCCTGTGTGTGTGTGTTTGTGTGTGTATAGGTTGTGTGTGATTATATAAAAATATTTTAACTTTGTGTAATTCAGGGATAAGTGAATGGATAGAAAAAATACCCTATAGGTCTGATTATAAGATAGAAGTGTGAACTTTTGCTCGTGTTAAACCAAGTAACGACAAGTTGCCTACAGTTTTAATGATTTATGTCGACTTTTTAGATAATTAATAGTGCCAAAAAATGTCAAAGAGAATAATTAAACGCCCATTGACCTACCCTTATATCCCTGCAGTGTGTATGCATATGATTTGATGAAAAATAATTTTGAACTGGAGTAAATCATAATAAATGTCCTATTTAGAGGAAGCTGCATACAGATTCCCTCAGGGAGGGAGTCAATAATGGGTTACGAATATTTCTTCCCTCCAATATCTACAGGATATTTAAAATAGAGAGTCCAACACCTAATATTTTGGCAGAAGAAAATTTATTGTCATATCCATTTTTCCCTGATTTTTCTTGGACAAATAAATTATTTGCCAAAATGCAATCTTGAGTTTGTATTATTGCATTAAAAAAAACTTGCTTGAAATTTAATAAATTTAAATGTATCAAACCAGTTAAGGGAAGCTTCGTAAAAGTCAAAATAATTTGAGTCATACGAAAGTTATATCAAAATACCCTTTTAGGTTGAAATCATGGGATGGATTTAGCTTATTATTATACCCTTTCCTACCTCTTCGAGTCTTTAGAGGCTAAGAGCGCAGCCGCTAGTATGTACTATATAGAGCAGAGACAATTATTTTTGAAGAAAGCAGTAAAAACTGCTTGAAACAAAGGAACATTTCCAACCATTTATTTTTTGCTAAATTTTGTGTAGAAAATTTGCATAAAAAAAGTTTGAGGAGTATGCCATCGCCTCCACAAAAGTGTCATACCCGCAATGTTTTTTATATTCGCAAGATTCATATTAATAAATCATTTTGTTTAATGAAGATTGTAAAGTAAATAGTGATTTGCGCAATAATTTTATTATGCCGTTCTGAGAGCTTTTAAATATCAGAAAAAAATGTTTTTGCGGGATTGATGGCCCAGCAAGTTTTCGCAGCAACCATTCCTATGCAGAATAATTCTCTTAGTTGCAGATTTTAAATTAGACAAATTATTTCTAAAGCAAGCAGACGCTGGTTTTTATTTACTTCAATAACTGCTTTAATATGTATTAATATAATAAAAATCAAGTATCTTTAAAACTTTCAACAGGTATTTTTTTAAATACCAATTCAACTCAGAAGCCTTATCAAACATGCTAAACAAATTTCAATGATTCTCTATCATTAGAACTTAACTAAGTTATCAAATGTATTATCTAAAGATCTTTTTTTTTCATTGACAGCAATAGCTCTAATATTTTTATTATACAAAATAGAATTAAAATGAGAAGTAGTATATTTTCATATAATTATACAATGTGGCATGTGCCCTAAGTGGAAATAAGCCTGCTAGTTAATAAAATTCATATAGAAAAACTTTTTAAAATTTAGATTTAGTCATTATATAAATAATCTTTTAAAAGCCATATAAAGAATCTTTTTTTTAATGCATTTGTTTGTCCCTAATTTTTTTCTGGGAAAACTGTAAACCTATCTTTTTATGTAGTTTTCTGGTAAATGTTGCGGATGGGATTATAACAAAATAATGTTTTCACGTCTTCTCGGGGGAGAGGGGGGCGGGGTATGTGTAGATTTGAACAACATATTCACAATTTACATTCATACGATGCTGAATAGACAATTGGGTTATTTGGGTGTGGAATACATACAAAATTTGCTTACAATTTCTTTACTAATATAAGGAAAAGGTAGACATTTGATGTTATTAATTTGCAGTTGGATCTCAAAAATTACAGAGTTTAAGTGTTCAGAAAACCTTTTAAGGTCATGAGCAGGGTTTTGTCTATTTTGTGGGATATTTGGTCCAATCTTCAAAGGTAAATAGAAACAAAAATCTCACCCTCCCCCTAAAAATTATAGTTTTTTTCTTTATTATTTAAAATAAAAATTTACTCTGGAGGGTATAAAATGTCCCTCTAGGCTATGGAATTAGCCACCAGTTGCACAAAAATGAGTTGTTAAGAAAAATCTGTTGTTGGTATGCTTCTTATGTTCTCGTGATTTATTAGATGCAGTTTTCAACCAATACCATAGGGGGAATGAATATCTTGCGAGTACAAACAAATATTTTCACAAAAATTTTTTAGATTTATGACTAAATTAGATTCTACATAGTTGTGTATTCTAGTCACATTACTTCTCTAATATAAATAAATAAAAAATCTATCTATCTAAAGTCTCTTTAATGCGTCCACAGGATTTTGATAGGAGGGATGAGAGGGGGCTTATAAAGTGCAGGGAAAAGTTTATTTCACAAACTAATAAATTGTACCCTCTCCCCCCATAATTACAAACTGGTGCGGGTTTGGGGGGTCAATAAACTGAAATGTTGTTGGGGCATGTCAACACCCCACTACTGCATCCACATAAAAAAAGAATAAAGAAATACTTACATAATACTTTAATCTTATGAGTTTGAACTTTGGTTGTGCTGAGGGCAAAATTATTGGCGTAGCAGGATATCTCCTTGTTTCTATCAGTGTTAGAAATAGGAATGGTGATATTAGATGTTGTTATCCAGCCCCCTTCTTCGGATGTATCATTCCTTGTGAAGGCCGCCTGCTGTATCCTGCCACCCACAACCCACTGGATGGACGAGGCAGGGTTGGAGTTGGAGGTCTCACAGGTCAGGGTCACACTGTCGTTGATCCTTGCCGTTCCAGCGCCAGTAATCGTCACCTTGTCAGGAGCAACTAAAAATTTTAAAAAAATTAATTAAGAATAGTTATTTATCGCATCGTATTATAGATAGCTTTCCGCGGATATTTAAAAAAATTTAAATTAAAACCAATTTTGTTAGCCTCGACCAGCCGAAGGCCAGTGCTAACAAAACTGGTATTTATTTTATGATTTTTGTTTTAATATTCGTGAAAAATTGTATGTAATACGATGCTATGCATGATTTTCAGTATGGCCGAGAACTGGTTCTAATCCAGCGGATCATATTCGGTTTTGATGCTTTACTAAAAAATGTTAAAGAATTCATTGAAAAACAAATAAAAATAGAAATGATTCAGTAAAATTTTGGCCAAAAATAACTTTATTACGAAAACTTTTGGTCGGAAAACAATGATGAATCATAATTATTTTTAGAAAAAAAATAGAACTTATCTATCATTTATTTCATTAAAAATATTTATTTGCAGTTAATCTTTGTGGAATATCAGCTTGAATAAACTTTCTATTCTATGTTATATACATAGTAGTTCTATACAGTACATGGATCAAGTTGAGAAAAAAAAAGAACTTTATGCTTATGGTCAAACGGCTGGCTGCACATTTTATGGTGTCATATGATATAACAAGGATAATAATACACAGGAACAAGGCGCTCAACAAACGTAAAATATAATTTTTACGCGCGTTTTATCTAGCCTCGCATAGTCTGTGATATATCAATTAGTGTTTAGATTAAGATTTGTAGACAGCTATTTAGCCATAAGCAATAAAGATGATTATTGTGTCTATGAAAAATGACGTCATACAATACAAATGACAAATCAATGATAGGTAAAAACACAGACTAAGTTTCTAATGGCAGGCTAGTTTATATTTTAATTGACCAATGGTATTCCAGTGTGACGTCATTTTTTATAGGCACCATAAAAAAGCTTCATAAGCAATACATTAATTTACAACAACAAAAGACTTTTCATCGTATTTCCGACTCGTTCCCAGTATGCTCTAGAAGGTTATATAGACGGAATATTGGAAAACAAAGTGAAGCTGGTATTCATTTATCTTCTACAGTTTTTTTTTCACTAACATATATACCCACAACCCCATATGGGTTAGGAAAGATAATAAAATATGCTTCATTTTTTTTTTAGCTTTATACTTAAAAGTAAATAAAATCTTTTAGTGGGGGTTAAATAAACTCAGCAAATACGACAAAAATCTGTTTAAGTAATATCTTAACAAATTGATAACCGCCAGAATAGAACCAATTCATACCGGCCATACTGTAAAAACATGTATTGCATTGTATTACAGACAATTTTACTCGAATAAAAATAAAAATCATAAAACTAATACTAGTTTCAATCTTCTAATTCTGTATTTTAATATTCACGGAAAGCTGTCTATAATACGATGTGATAAATACTTATTCTATTCATTAATTTTTTGGTTAATGTAAAACTCGAGTTATGCCTACTGCATATCTATCAATCTTAAGGATGTTTACAAATTTTGGCCAATTTATTCCTATTTTTGTGAGGTAATTCTGTAATATTTTTGCGCAGTGAAGCAAAATTTCAACACCTTACTCATGGTCAAATAATTTTACTAGTATGGTTTGGATAAAATTATATTTTTTATGTTTTTAACATCTATTTATTTGTAAATTAAAGATATTTTTCAGGATAAAAACTATTTTGCAGCTACTGAACAGAATTGCCGATAATAAAACTGCAAATTTTTTCTGCATTTTAATGTACAATAGTATGCTGTAAAAGAAAAAACTTACATTGTACAGACATGACAACTTCAGCGACGAGGGGCGCAGCCAGCATAGAATTACTCGCCTCACACCTGTACTTCGCCTTGTTATCATCCGGGCCCGCCACGAAGCGCAGCACATTCTTAGACTTGGATCCCATGGTGGTGTACGAGTGGTCGATCCTCTGGCCGTTCTTATACCAGATGATGGTGGCGAGCGGGTTGCCGCCGTAGGACTCGCAGACTAGACTGACCGTCTGCCCCATCCGGATGGTCTCGCCCTCGATGTAACCAATTATTTCTGGTCGCTCTGGGGGGTCTAAAAAACAAATTGCAAGATCAAAAAATTTTCCTAATATAACGTAGTAAGGATTTTTTGGCTGAAGCTAGAGATCTCTGAAAAAACTCGTCCGACTTTTATGTGCTTTTCAGGGAAAATTTTTTAATTTGTTGTGATGGTTTTAGTATATTTGCTGGCTTCCCCTAGAGGCTGGAGGTAAAGCAACTAGTAAATCATATAGTAAAGAAAAAAAGGAATAATAGTCTTTATAAAGAATTCATAAAAATTTAAAACATTGACCCAAGTAAAATGTAAGACACCTATTTACAGAAAAAAAATCCGCATAACATTATAAACTAATGCGGAAACTGGCATGAATAGTATAAACAGACAAAGGCATACAAAACTCGGTACACACCTTCATTCAAAACAATTTATCTTGAGTAGAACAAAAAAGGTTCACGGTCAACATTTCAAATGCTAATTGATAGAAAGTTTGTTTTTGTAAGATAAACGTTTTTTATCTAGAACACAGTTAGCATATTATTTTAATAAAAAAATCTTTCGCTAAACATTTTTCCTAAGTTATACATGATAACATCCATAAAAGCGAAGCTTTGAAACGGTAGGACAAACGAACATTATCACTTGTAGAGTGTCATAACTGAATAATCACAATATAATTGTATAAAAGTCAAAACAAAATTGTAAGTAAATTCGATGAAAAACTGCTTAAATACAGGATAATGTTTAAGGACATACGTACGGACATTATGGTAACGATTATAAAGTTACTACGCTTTCTAAATCATATCTAATTACTACAGGAATCTCCCTGCAAAGATTGAAAATGATAGACCAATTCTAACATGCCTAAATTAACGCAAAAACCTATCCGTTCTAGGCGGACGGACCGACCCTAATTATAGAAAACCTTCGCTTTTATAAAAACTTACATTGGACGGAGAGCATGAAGTTAGCGCGCTTTGACTGTCCCCTAAGGCCACCGTGCACAGCCTCGCAGGCGTAGCTGGCTTGGTTGTCGCCTGACCGAGCAGAAAATTTGATTGTTGAAACTGTCGTCTTCCTCTTGGCTATTGTGCCATCAATTATTTCATTCTTTACTTCAACATTATCTAGAAATAATAATAGGTTATTCATCGCATCGTATTATAGACAACTTTCCGCGGATATTAAAATGAAAAATTTAAGATAAAAACAAGTTTTGTTTGCCTCCAGGGCTCGGGATAACAAAACTGGTATTAATTTTATGATTTTTATTTTATTATTCATGGGGAATTGTCTGTGATAAGAGGCTATGCATGATTTTTCATTATGTCTGAGAACCGGTTCTAATCCAACGGATATTAATCGGTTTCGAAGGCATGCTGAAATTCAGAATAATAAACTTGTTTTTGAGTACACGGATTTTGTTGGAAAAATATTTGAATTTAAATTATGTTTATCATATTTCAAGGAGCGGACAGTGGAAAATTAATTTTGTTTTCACCTCTCCCATCCTGTCATAATAATTCGGGTCTTTTTAAAACAGAATTTTTTAATGTAAAAATATATTTTATCTTTTATTTTCCTATCCCTGTGTTACTATATAAAAGTTCACTGTTATTTTTAAATTATAAAAATAGGTCAAATGCAAATATAGCCTACCGACAATAGGTACATTGTTTCTGAGCCAAACTATTTCCGCTGCAGGTCTGGCGTTCCACACCTTGCAGGTCACCTCCACCCGTTCATTCTCCCTGCGCTCCAGGCGGGCTCCCTCACCCTGGCCCACCAGCTCGATTCTTGTTGGAGGCACTGAAATAAATAATACATGTTAAAAAATTAATTAGGTTAAGTAGTATTTTAACACCCCTATCTTAATACATAATTTTATACAGAGGATAGTTATTTATCACATCGTATTATAGACAGCTTTTCCAGATATGAAAATGAAAATTTTTAGGATTAAAACCAGTTTTGTTACTTCCGATGGGGCCAAAGGCCCGGGCTAACAAAACTGGTATTAATTTTATGATTTTTATTTAAATATTCATAAAAAATGTCTGTAATATGATGCTATACATGATTTTTTAGTATGTCTGAGAACCGGTCTCCAATCCAGCGGATATTCATCGGTTTCGACGCCATACTGGAAAATATATTTCAAAGATATTAATATAATCTCATCTTATTTTTGTGTATAATGAAAAATAAATAAGTTAAGATGATCGAGGTCAATGGGTTATGATTATTTTTCCGATAATGGCATAAATCTGTGGTTGTGTTGCTTACATAATTTTACAGTATGGCTTCCAAACCGATTAATATCCGCTGGATTAGAATCGGTTCTCAGCAATAATGAAAACTCAAGAATGACATCGTATCACAGACAATTTTCTACGAATATTAAAATAAAAATCATAAAACTCATACCAGTTTTGTTAGCACAGACCTTCGTCCCCTGGAATCTAACAAAACTGGTTTTGATCTTATAACGTTTCATTTTAATATCCGAAATCTGAAAACTGTCTATAGTACTTCCATACGTCCACTAAACGTTGTTCATACTTAAAAGATTTCATTTAAAAGATATTTTAATATAACATGTAAAGACGTCATATTTATGTTATTTATTAATCCTAATAACTTTAATGATAACCTTAAATGTAATTCTATAATTATATAAATCATTTACAAACATATTTCTGTATATATTATACTATATTATACCTATAAATATGAATTATTATGGCATTTGACCAAATGATTCTTGATTAGTGTGAAAAATGAATAGATTAATAGAGAATTGATCATGTATACAAATATACATTTCCATATGTTTATACCTTTTATCAGTTAGAGCCATAAACGTAGAACTGTTTACAATAAAAAAAAGTAGCTGGTCAAAGTGTCTAAAAATTCAGCCTTGTGACGTCATAAAAATGAGGGATTATCCATATCTTTTTTTATGGGTTTTTATTTCCACTTCTCCTCTCATCTCCCTCATTTTTATCACGTCACATGGCTGATTTTTGAAACACTTTGTCCAGCTACTAAAATAATATTTTCTTTTTATAGATAATGGACTTAAATTTTTTTGATTATTTCAAAAGAAAGGTACAATTTCAGTACTAATGAACAAATGAACTATTATGAGTTAGTGGATTTAACTACTATATATAAAAGTACAATGTTTGCACTAATGAACAGTTATGAGTTAGTGGCTCTAACTACTAGATATAAAAGTACAATGTTTGTACTAATGAACAGTTATGAGTTAGTGGCTCTTACTACTAGATATAAAAGTACAATGTTTGTACTAATGAACAGTTATGAGTTAGTGGCTCTAACTACTAGATATAAAAGTACAATGTTTGTACTAATGAACAGTTATG
>LS051970.1:21846-32745 GCA_900241095.1 Acartia tonsa | reverse complement strand
AATCAAACGTTTAACGTTGGGGGGCCTTACAAATCCAATTAAACTGGTTATTTTTAATGCGCCCATTTTTACCCTTGCCCGCCCCCCCCCCCCCTCTCCCATACACACAAACTTTATATGGTGGGGAATATGAGTAGAATTTTCTTTACTCATAAGGCTTTACTTATAGGATTTACTATTAAGAGGGATAGAAAAAAAAAGACTGCTATGACCAATGTGAAGCTTTCATTAGAAGGAAAACTTAATTGTTAGCATAGCGAGGTATTAGACTTGGAAAGACAGACTGACGGCCAAATATACTTTCTATTATAGTAAAAAAGAAATAATTTACTCAAACGCCTCATTCTTATATTATACTATTAATAATTCATTAGATATTAACCTAATCATTTTTTTTGCAAATCAGAAGATATAAAGAAATTAGATTGGAGATTTATTCAATTAAAAAGTTATACAATGTGCATTCTCACAAAGAACAATAGTTTTATTACTACAAAACTTTATTAATATTTTCCTAGGGATTTTTTAGGTTTTAATATAGAAACAAGTATTTTATTAGGGATCTAAAGGGATAAGACAATGGCCGATAATTGGATGTATATCCCCAATGATGATACACAAAATTACCCCTCCTGTAGATTAAAAGTGATGGTTGAAACGTTTGAATACACAACTTAATAAACCAACCAATCAAAATTCAATAAAAATTCCCCAAAGTTGTTTAGCCAATGATTAACAAAACGTTATCATAAAGCTTTTGGGACTAGTGTAATAAACATTCTAATGTCCCCTCTCTACCTGATTTTACATAGGGGAGCAAGGCTTTCTTTTACAACGACCCACCTAAAGTTTTACTTTTGGACAGGGGAGGTAAAGTTTTGAAATATGAGAATTCTTATCGAATAAAAGGTGACAGCCTCAAGTAAAACATCTCATCTGATAATGAAAAAAACTGGCCCACACTAACACTTTCCCCCAGGGATTGCCGTCCGCCAGCAAGTCACGTTAAATCCACCAGTTTATTTCAATATCGCGGCTATAATCATTGTTAGGTGTTTTTTTTTATATAAAACAGGGGCTCATTTTTAAAGTAAAAATCGTTTAATACATATTGGCCATCCAACGGCTGTGAAGCAGCTTTAAAAATGACGTCATAAATACAAATGACCAATGATAGGCCAGTATACATTTTACCATTGGTCAATATTAATGTATACTGGCCAATCATTGGTCATTTGTACTTGTATGACGTCATATTTTTATTTTAGACTATAGGCTGCTTCAACGGCTGCTAAACCCTGCATTTAGAGGTGAGAAAGGTATGTTCAGTGGAAAGATAAAGTTTACTTTAACATCATTTTTGCTGACAATTCAGGTAAAACATTATCAAAACATGTGGAAAGTCTACCTTTCTGTTCCTTAAAACCTCACAAACGGCTGGTCAAATTGAACACCCTCAGGGAAGCTTCAAACATTAATATTGTTACTGTTAAAATAATTTTATTGCTTAAAAATTTCAGCAATCTTTTTATTTGATGTGTCCATGTCAATTTTACAGTCTGATAAGATAGTTCAATATCAAAGAAACCAAATATTCTCAGTACACTGTAAAAAATGCTAACTTTAAATTTAATTTTCCTATATATTAAATCATAGGAATAATTTTACCCTTTAATCTCTCCCACTTAAATAGTTAAAAGTTCAGAAATGCCTGGTAATAGTGTAATATAAGTTATATGTAAAGGAATATTTTTCAAGAGTGTAGCTAGCTTTATCTAAATAAAATATAAAATATGTAACCAATACCTTTTTATAATATATTTTATTCGTATGATAAATATGCTTTTTAGACCAGTAATCCGTAAAATTATTTTTTTTCACAAGAAAACAAGAATATGTTTGTTTATAAGACAATGATAATATTTTAGATTGAAAAAGAATAGTAAATTCCAATACATTAATAACATAGAAAAGGAAATGAAACTCCTACATAATGCAGAAAAGAAACCTCCTTATAGAGTAGATAAAACAACTTAATATTTTAATATTTGAAGTGCTTAAATTCAAATTTAAATAAATTATTACAAATGATCTCTTGGAATTAGGGGAGTTCTAAGTTAATCTACTTGGGGGTCTAGCTTGATGGCTATTAATAAATTACATGTCAAAATTTAAAAATATGGAGTTTAGTTAAAGGTGGGGGCAAATAACGGAAAATAAAATAAAGGTAAGTGGCCTTTAAAGCTGTTAGTAGTGAATCTACTATATAATTGACTTTGTATGTCCGTCCGTGAGTCAAACCATAATGCTATAGGGGAAATGTGACGGCTGCTATTGAACATTTCCATCTATTCTGAAAATTGTTTTGTCCGTCTGTCTGTCAGTTATGCTTTACAAGACATAAACCTTATTCTAAAAAGGTTTGGTGATTTTCTTTGAGTTTTTGCATATCTTCGCTCTTTCTTTTCTTTGTCATGATAACTGAGCACTTTGTCCGTTTGTCTACTCCATATATATTTTGTGCATTTCTACTTATGGATGTTGTCATCCTTGTTAACCTCATTTTTTTATTAAGACATTTATAACTAATCTTAATTCATTTTTCAATAAGATTAAATTTTTTTCAGATATTAGATTATTTTGACAAAATAGATAATTTGACGCAAAAAATGTTTAGAATATTTGAGGAAAAATATTATCTTTATTAATTTTATTAAGACATGTGGAATTCAGCTCGCAAATATGAAATTAATATTTAAAAAGTAAAAATTGCGACGGAAAAGGAAAAACAGTTGGACAGAAAAGAAAGAGAAAAACTTTATTTAAAATTAATATTTTAATTTCAGTTAAAAACTGAGGTAGAATAAAAAGTAAATTTAGCAGGGATCTAAAGGGATAGGACAATGGCCGATAAATTAATGTACATCCTAAATGATGATACACAAAGTTACCCCTTCTGTAGATTAAAATTAGGGGTTGAATTTTGAAACGTTCAAGCACTAAAATTGATTAACCAATCAATCAAAAATTACTAAAGTCCCCAACGTAGTTAAGCCAACGAATAAGAAAACGTTATCATAAAACTTTAGGAACTAGTGTAACAAACAGCGTATTGATCCTCATTCTCCAAAATTTTGTATAGTCCTCAAGATACTCTATAGCTGAGTTATGTCACTCTGTCGTTATTATTCAATGAAACTTCAATAATTTATTGACAAAATATGACTTAAATATTATATTTTGTATGCTATTGATTCGCTAGTTATGAGCAAAATTATAATTTAAAAATATATGTGTGTGATATTTTGATAGAAATATGTTAATGTAAGGATGATAACTGTCATTTACAAATATCTTTCATATTATTCTATCTTTCAACAGTAGAAATTTGAATTTTTAGTAGTGTATCTGCTCTATAAATAAGTCATTATTTGTAAGTATGTCTGAAGATGCGTCATAGGATAACCGAGTAAATTGCTACTCTACTTATGGATAAAAGTATTCTTGTACTACTTTTTAATCAACAATGTTTTGTCTATTTTTATTAACTTATCCAAACCTTTTTGTGTTATCTAATTTTAATGAATAAAGGTATAGGATAACGAATGGAAAATTAAAGTTTACTAAAATTCAAATGTTTTAGATTCGACTTAAATGCTAGTAAACGAAGCTGTTTTTAACGCCTATAAAAATTATGTCATAAAATACAAATGACCAGTGATAGGCCAATACAAAGATTAAATTACCAAAGGCGCGGACCAGTATAGGTTTTAATTGAACAATGGTAAGCCAGTATGTTGTCATTTTTTATAGACACTATTAAAAGCTTCACAGTAAACTTCAGACGAAGAAATTTTGTCCACAAAATTGTCTTCCATTATCCTATCCCTTCTTAATAATTTGATCTGTAAGCTGCTGTATTAAATTCTTTCCCTACCAGAAATGCATACAAAACACTGAACAGCACAGGAGGAAAAAAATTATTATACTTGCTGGTGGATGATAAAAATTAAAATTCTGGACATTTATTGGACCTGTATTGGTCAATATTGTAGAGAATATAGTTCTTTCTGCATCTGTCAATACTTGTATTCGCAGAGTGACACACAGAAAGGAAAAAATGTTTCTAACATAATATACTTTATATAGATTATATGCAGTGTTTTATGTAAGGTCTTAAAATATTGCATAAAAAAAGGTTTCCAAATGTTTTGGTTAGCTTTCCGTGGATATTAGAATTATGAAATCAAAACTGGTATTGATTTTATAACTTTTATTTTATTATTCGTGGAAAATTGTCTGTAGTACGATGCTATACATGATTTATCATTATGACTGAGAACCAGTTCTAATTCAGCAGACATTCATCGGTTTCGAAGCCATTCTGGATAAAAAAAACTTACGTAGTACATGAAGAAAGGCTCCAGCTCTGATGGGAGGGTTACCAGAGGCAGGTCCAACCTGACACTCGTATTTAGAGTCGTCTATCACACTGGCTTCGCTGATCTAAACAAAATTTATCCTTGTTAATTTTTCAAAAATTAAAAAAATAGGTTTTTCGACCACATATTTGATCCACATTTTAGATCAATTGTTTTATATTAATTCGAAATCTAAATTTAGGATTTGCATTTTCTGATAAATATTAAAAAAGAGCAAACACACTAAAAAACAAGGTTGGAGATAATCATCATTACAATCATTACAAGATACTTATATTAGAAAATCTCATGAGATATTGTTGGAGAAATGGATTTATTATCACTTGGATCTTACAACAGATTATCATGTACTCCAATAAAGTAAAACTTGTAGCTGGCTAAAATACTGATACATCCACTTTACCCAATCCCCTCCTCTTATTTTGAATGAATTTACTGACCAACAAATGCTAGATAGAAAAGGATTGCTTCCAAAAAAAATCTAGGCCATTCAAATAAATATGTATTTTGGTTGCATTACTGGGAATAAAACATTTATGAACATCAGATAAGCAAACACTTAAGAAATGGGCAGTCTTGTAAATTATTTATTGATGCAAATAACTGATTCTTTATATATTTACTATCCTATATACAGTGGCTGTAGAAATATATGTAAGAGTGGTAAAAGACGAATACATTTATAAGATTATATACAGGGTTGACAGATCAAATTATCCTAAACTTCCAGTTTATGTTATGAAGATTATGCGGTGGTTTGTAGCCTTTTTTAGGTTCCAGAGGCGACCGAAGCCTCTGAATAAAAAGATACCAAAGTAAAAGAATAGTTAGGGCACGAGCTAGTGTAACTCTACCCACGGGGTGCATACCTTGTGCCTTCTTTCAATTGGGTCTTTCAATATTAGCCAATAGCGTCGGAAAAATTAACACAGCCAAGTCGCAAAAGAGCAGAAAGCAACTTGCTAGTAGACGAAAAAGGTCTTCGCCACTTGGCCCTGGAAGTTGTCTGGGTTATACATATATATATATATACTTATATATTCATTTAAAAGATAACCATTAGAAATTATTATTCTATTCAAAAGTCATTTTGTAACATTTTTGTCTTCAAACCCTGTACGTACAATACATTGAGATAAAACTTCTTACAAATATATATGGCTATGTAGTATGTAATAAGTAAATGTATATAAAAGTGCACTTGTCAATCTAAAAAAATGACATAACATGAAATATTATCTTAAAAACTTATGCACTTATATAATATAAAAAAAAATCTTCACTAAAAGTAACAAGTATGATTTTTAATGTTTCCCAAAGGGCATTATATCAGTTAAACACAAAATAACATGAATTAGACAACCAAATCTTTCAATCCAATAACCAAAAAGAGTGGGGACAATGGGATGTTTATTACGCTAGTCCCCAAAGTTTTATAATGTCGTTTCTTGTTCGTTGGCTTAAAAACTTTGGGGACTTAAGTGAATTTTAATTGGTTGATTCATTAAGTTGAGGGTTCGAACGTTTCAACCACTAATTTTATTCTAACGAAGGGGTAATTTTTGCATCATCATTAGGAACACATCAATTTATCTGCCATTGTCTTATCGCTTTAGATCCCTTTACTGATAAACTCCTAAGCTAACCTAATAGTATAGCAACCAATAAGCTTTTACGCTGAAGTCGTATTTACAAATAATAAGAATGTATGTGAAAGGGAACCTTCTAAGCAAATGATTTGGAAGATAGTAATAGAAAACTATTAATCCATGGTACTACCTTCCCTCCTAATTTCTTTTCATTTTATGGGCATAGCTACTCTATATCAATATCCGTCCGTTCGTCACTCATAGGCTTATTTTTTTCCTTCCTATATGTAATTTTATGATTATATTTTCTCGTATTCATTCGAATCCGGTGGATAGGAACCAGTTCTCATCCATACGGAAAAACTATGTCTAGCTTCGGCACCTCGAGGCTAAAAAAAACTGGTTTTTTATCTTATAATTGTACATTCTATATCCGCGGAAAGCTGTTTATAATACTATGCGAGAAATAACTATTCCCTATCATTTTGACTTATTTCATCAAAATGTTGTTTTGTGTTATTGCTGTGCCACTTAAGGACATAATTGCACTTGTTATGACGTCACCTAGCAACATTTCTATAGCTCAGGTTTAAACTTTGATCCTAACGGAGAGAAAATATTAAAACTTTGTTACTGAGACATTTTTCATTTTGTGTGCCATACTTGAACTTCTATAATGCAATAATGGATATACAATATGCGTGGATATTTTGACAGGGGAAATATTGTCAATTTAGGTTGCTAACATGGACATCATTTATTGCTCAGTTCGTTTATTCAGTCCAGGAGGGGATAATATGGGGTAAACGGGGAAGATGAGAGGAATCTTTATATTAGCCAGCTACAAGTTTCACTTTATTTGAGAACATTATTATCTGGTGTAAGATCCAACTTCCAACTAATAATAAATCCATACAATACAATATTTATGTAACTATCGGCTACGCAACTCTAAGGTAACTTTAGGGAGGGGGATGGGTATGGTAAGTCGACCCCCGTTATGGTTTTAGTTTTGATAAAAAAAAAGGAATGGGTGGCCGTTAGAGAGATCTTAAGCTCAGGCCTACACACAGTCAAAGACACGGACTATTGTGGATTCTATTATGGATTTATAGACAATTGGCTGCGAATCTAGAAATAAAAATTTAAATCATTAATTCCATTTTTTGTTGACCCTTGGGGAATGAAACATTTTTTACAGTGTCCAAGATGCAGTTTTCTGTTGAATATTACATCATTCTTTGGGAAACAATTTTCTACCAGGATAGGATATAATAATAAAATTCGCCAGGTGCTCCAGATATTTTATTTTAAATTGGGTTACAGCTAAATCATTTTCCAGTATGGCTTCGAAACCGATTAATATCCGGTGGATAAGAACCGATTCTCAGCCACACTGAAAAATCATTTATAACATCGTATTATGTCCAGTTTTCTACGAATATAAAAATGTACAAATGTAATATTAAAACTTGCTTTGTTACCCTGTGCCTTCAGCATCTTGGGGCTAAAAAAACTGGATTTAATCTTTTAATTGCTCATTTTATATCCGCGGAAAACTGTTTATAATACGATGCGATAAATAACTAATCTAGTTTACAATCAACATCTTTAGGGATTAAAATTTCAAAAAGTTAGGTTAGGTTAAGTAAGTGTTTACCTGTAAATTATATCTGCCCTGGCTGTCCTGACCCAGGACCCTGTAGCGGGGGAATCCAGGAAGTTCGCGGTCAAATCCTGATACAAAAAATATGTTAATTCAATCTGACATGATCACTTAGGCAAAACATTTCCAGATTAATTTGCATAGCTTTCAAATAAAAAGTGTCATTTGAGATATTTAAAGCAGCAAATTCAGGTAGGGATTTTTCATCTGAAAAAAATGTTTTGCTTAAATCTCAAGCAATTAACATTGTACAAGCCTACGTAGTTTTTCTTCGTTGAAATATTCTTTTCAATGTTTTTTTGTAAATTGATCAAAGGACTTCTGCTAAAATTTCAAAGAAAATGTATGTTTATGAAAATTGTGCTAAAACAAGCATAATTAACTAAATATATGCAAAATGTTAAAAACTAATATATTTCCATTAGTTGACGCTTTGATGTTTTTTTCGAACAAAAATAATATTTGACGCTAAATTTTTCATATTTTTAGAATTTTACATATACATATAAATTTATATTTTTAAATAACTGAGACTAATACAAAGATTCCCAGAAAATTGAAACAAATATAAAGAAACGCATCTAACTACTTTAAAATATTATTTTATACGTTTTAGATAGACATTTCTGGCAAAAGTGATGTTCAATTTCATAGAAATATTATAGAATTTGATGGCGAAACGAATTTTAAATTGCTACATCCAGTTCGAGATATTTTCACTTTTTTTCGTCTGCAGTTCAAATTTAAAGAAAAATGGTTTTATAAAGATTTTGGGGGAGCGTGATTACTCCATAATTGTGTAGTGTCCGTGGTCCGTCGATTTAAATAAATGAATATCTCATAAACATCAGAGATCTAAAGGGATAAGACAATAGCCGATAAATTGATGTATATCCCTAATGATGATACACAAAATCACTAGAATAAAACTAGTGGTTGAAATATTAAAACACTCAACTTATTAAACCAACCAATCAAAATTCACCAAAGTTCCCAAAGTTGTTGAGACAACGAATAAGAAAACATTATTATAAAACTTTGGGGACTAGTTCAATAAACTGCATAAACATACTTGTTTTTGTTTAAGTCTTTTAAAAAAAACTTCTTAAAAAATGTAATACAAAGCTAAAATGTGCTTATAAAATGTAAATAGATAAAAAAAAAGAAAATGTTAAGAAAAGGAAAAATATTGCTAACAAGGAGACAAACAAGAAAATAATAATTGTTAAACAAGGTATATATATACATACATGTAATATATTATATATACTTTTCTTACTTCTTTTACTTTTATAATATATTTATATTTGGCGAGTTTTTTTGTAGTGCATCTTTTCTATAACTAGGGAAACTATGGGCTCTTTATTACACTCCAAAGTGTTATGATAATGTTTTCTTATTCGTTAGCTTATCAATTTGATTGTTTGATATATTAAGTTGAGAGTTCAAACAATTTAACCACTAATTTTAATCTATGGATAGGATAATTTTGTGTTTAATATTAGGGATGTTCATCAATTTATGGGCCATTGTCTTATCCCTTTAGATCCCTGATCTGTACTCTATTTCTAAATATTAATAACTTGTTATTGCTTCGCTTATCATGGACAAAATAACTCCTGTTTATAAATGCCTCAGGTTCTAGATAATGAGCATTAAGTAAGAGATTTTAATCAATTTAAGATTGATAACAAGTTGGAATTTGCATATTGTTTTCAACTGGTTAATTACATGCAGAGAAAACAAGACAAAAATCCAGTTAAATTGTTTATTACATGGTTTGCTGAGGGTGTGCCATCTCTTCTTCATGTTGGCAAAACAGAAAAGTGTTTCATACCATGGAGGAAGGAAACATTGGGCTGTTTATTACACTAGCCCCAAACGTTTTCTAATTCGTTGGCTTAACAGCTTTGGGGACTTTTATTGACTTTTGATAGGCGGGTTCATTAAGTTGAGTGTCCAAACGTTTCAACCACTAATTGTAATCTACAAAAGCTGTAATTTGTATATTATTATTGGGAATGTACATCAATTTATCGGCCATTGTCTTATCCCTTTAGATCCCTGGTTTCATATATTTGTATTTATATCATAAAAATCCAAAACTATTATAGTTTATATCATATCTAATGCATTTGATGAAATTGATAGCTCACCCCCCTAACTTTAAGTTTATGCTATGCTCATCTACCTACCAACCCCACCCCCACCAAGTAAAATGAACCCATTCTGTAATACTGCTTTAAATCCCCTCCCATTTTGTGAAATATTATGTCCCATTAATGCCTTTAATCTCCCTCTACTCGCTATCTCCACCATTTACTCAGAATTAAGATTTGACATCGAGAAAAAATGAGGATTTGGGTGGGGGGAGGTGGATTGGAGGGAGGTACAAGTGTGGGGGGGGGGCGCAGGCAAAGAGTTAAGTCATTAAGGTACATTTATTAAAGAATGGGAATAAAAGGACTGTATACTTTTAAAAATAAAATTTTATAAAGAAAAATAACAATTAATTTTCTGTTTTAAATCTAATTTTAATTACACTTTTTTTAAATTTCCAAAAAAATAAAATAATTAAGCAAATTCTTTCCTTCATTTATTTCTTCTTCTGTATATTTTTACAACAAATGCAAAAGAATTTTGAAATAACAGAACGATTCTTTTTGCTAAGCAGAGACATATATTACAAGGAGAATAATCCTTTTGCTTAGCTTGTATAAATGAGTAACAAAAAAATAGGAAGATTTAGATTTAGATGGGGGCAATAGGTTTTGTCTAGGACAGCACAGGTACCCAGAGAGAGCTCCCCCGCTGGGGAGGCATAAATAACAGAATACTAATGTGTCAAAATTCCTATTCTAAAGAGCAATAGAAATATTTAATATCACAAAGTTGTTACTCTCCCTTTTTAATTTTATACCTAACCCCCCACCCCCTTTTCTTTGACCAAATCTAAAAAAAATTTATTTTTTTTTGTGCAAAACAACACAATCTATAAGCTATGGAGATAGTAAATAACTTAGAAAATTAACTATCTATTACGTTCATAAGTAATCCAGCAATAAACGAAAAAAAAACTAGTTTTAGTTCCAATTTATTTAATTTTAAAATGGTAATATTAGAAAGAATAGTTATTTCTCGCATCGTATTATAAACGGCTTTCCGCGGATATAGAATGTACAATTATGAGATTAAAACTAGT
>LS051970.1:6247-21746 GCA_900241095.1 Acartia tonsa | reverse complement strand
AAAAAAACTAGTTTTAATCTTATGATTGTACATTTCTATATTCGTAGAAAACTGGATATAATACGATGCTAGACATAGATTTTTCGTATGGATGAGAACCGGTTCCTATCCACCGGATTCGAATGAATACGAGAAAAAGTAATTATAATTTTTGTTATGAATATGACATTTGACCACTAATTTAGCTTTAGTATTTTAAACTACGTCATGTAACACAAAAACAGAGAGACAGACAGACAAGCCCAAGATACAACGTAAATCTGCCACTATAATTTTTAGTTTTAAGATGAAAACCAAGCCTAAATTATTGTGTGTTTTTAATTTTTACTATCTCTATATTATATAGACTGACTGAGTATAGAACTGTCCTAGACAGGAGACAATCTTGAAAAAAATCAGCGTCAAAGTTGCTGCAATAATGGGATCCTTTATCATAGAGCATTCCTATCAGCTATCTCAATTAAAACAAAATCTCTCCACACAAAAGAGTTATTTTTTAACAATAAAATTAAAAAAGTAAACTTTGTTGTCTAACCTAAAGAATTTTTCTAAAATGTGCCATTATGCCGAGGTCTTATGGGATAAGATAAATTGATATACATCCCGAATGATGATACACAAAATTACCTCTTCTGTAGACTACAATTAGTGGTTAAAACTTGGACACTGAACCTTATTAACCAACCAACAAAAATTCAATAATTGTCCCCAAAGTTCTTAAACCAACAAATTTAGAAATACTAATTTAAACTTTGGGGACTAGTGTAATAAACAGCCCAATGTCCCCTCCCTCCCTGGCCATTATGAAATTAGGATATTGTCTTTTATGCAGAAATGTGATGTAAAAATGAGAGACACATTAATCAAATTGATATTTTATTAAACACGAGAAAAGTTCCAGACAAAAGATCAAATAAATTATAATGAATTTTAGATTCAGAATTTTGCGAATGAAAATAGTTTTACTACAGATCTCTCTGTTGGAATCGCGAGAAAAGAATTAATTTAAAACTCCATTTCCTATCCAAACATAAGTACAATTTGGGATAACAAGTCGGAGATCCAGCTTTTTGGAAGCGTAGCTTTTAAAACTTAGGTTACGTCCTCCGTAAGTTCGTGACGGATAGCTCTTAATGAAGATTCTAAAGATAACAAAGCACAATATCAAAGCATTTCTATGCCTCAGTTTTTGCATACTTTTTACGTTTTTTAAGCACAGTCACAGTAAAATTAGATTGTATGATTTGATGAGCTTCGCTGTTTTGGATGTTGTTATCCTTGATATTTTACTCTTCAAATGTTTAAACCAATTTAACATCAGACAATTAATATAAAAACAACAATATTAAATCTTTGTTTTATATGTGGATAAAATTTTTATGAAGGGTTGAATTATATTAAAGTAAAGTGTACAAATCATTAGGTTCATCAAAGTTAAACCAATATACTTTTTGTGATTTTAAATGTCAAAATCAGTCAAAATATTGCAATTTAATTAATTTTTTCTATAACCTTAAATTAATATATCAAAACAAGAAACTTCTTAAAGTTGAACCAAATAGAATTATTAACTTTAAGTGAAATTAGTTTAGTAATAAATATAAAGAATAAGCGACTGCACCCCTAGTTTCATGAATTATGATTAGAATTACTAATAATGATATAGCAGAAGCTGTTTTATAGTGCCTATATAAAATGACTTCAAACTGGCCTACCATTGGTCAATTAAAATGTAAACTGGACTCCAATTGGTAATTTAGTCTTTGTTGTGTATTAGCCTAACATTGGTCATTTGTATTGTATGATGTGATTTTTCAAAAGCATTATAAAGAGATTCCTAATAATGTAATTTGCAAGATTATATCCAAATAAAAACAAGGAAGAATTGCAATTTGGTTGTTACAAGAAGAAAAAGAATGTGACAAGTAGTTGTGGGACATATTTCTTTATTTACACAAGTTTTGCACAACATTCTTAATAAGACTAGGGATAATCCCAACTATATACTCACACTTGTACAGTTGGGGACATAAAACCAATACTCATGCTGATACAGTTGTGGACAAACAAACGTTCATAGTTAGGGAAATATAACTAACATTTACACTTATAGAGTTAGGGACATTAAACCAATTCTCATCTTTAAAAAGTTGGGGACACAAAACCAATACTCGAGCATATGCAATCACTAACATTAAAACAATTTTCACACTGTTTCAGTTGGGAAGTGTAACAATTATTCACACTTTTTCAGTTAGGGTCATTAAACCAAAGTCCATTCATAAAAAATGGAGGATATAAAACCTATTTGGAACACTAGGTTTCGTGTCCGGAACTGTTATATTTTGTTGCAAATTATACATAATACACATTCCCAACACATTTGCACACACAACTGTTGTTGTTGTTGTACTTGTCAATGGTAGAAACTGATGAAGACAAGATTGGATAGATTTATGCATCTTATGAGTGTTTGTATACACGGATCTAGAGGGATAAGACATTGGCCGTTAAATCGATGTACATCCCCATTGAGTATACGTAAAATAACCTTTTCTGTAGATTATAATTAGTGAAATGATTAGACACTCGACTTAATGAACCTACCAATCAAAATTCAATAATGGTCTTTAAAGCTGTTAAGCCAACGAATAAAAAACGTTATTAAAAGTTTGGGGACTAATGTAATAAACAGCACAATGTCCTCTCTCTCCATGGTTTATTTAAGGGTTTATGCTGAATGAGTATTCTTACTGTGTATCCTATAATTATAACCTAAAGAACTTGGAAATTGCTAATCTGAAGGGTTTGTACACTTCAGGTAAGCTTAAAAATGTCTTAGGGTGGTTTTAGGCTAATTTTCTTACCTCTCCTAGAGGCTATGTGCGAAGCTACTGTGCTTTTTCTTGTCAATTCTTTAGAATTTGAATATATAATTGGATATAGCACAAAATTTGCCTTCAACTTTTCTGCTAGCCATAATATCTTTGATTTTTCTATAGTTGATATTTCGAATCAATGCATATTTTGTATAACCTTCTACATTAAAAGATAATTACCTAATGTGAGACCATCCTTTGTCCACTGAACTCTCCCCTTGAGATTGCCGACCTGACAGACCAGGACAGCTGTGTCCCCCTCTGCCACACTTGTGTTGCGGGGGGTGCGGATAAAGTACTGCAGCTCTGTGTGACCTCCACCTGAAACAATTATTTCATTTTAATTTCATGTTTGGTAGGAAAATAAACAGGTTTTTATTTAGTTATTAAATCATTTATGGACTGGATATGTATTTAATATGTTTAGGTACTCTCGTTAACCACTGAACCAATTGGGATCTCTTTTTTAGACAAGCTTCTTATAGGTCCTGTGATGGTTTTAGACTATTTTTTTAATAGATGCTAGCGGCTTAACCGCTAGTGTTATATATAGTATTTGTTTTTGTTTTTGACTAAATCTCAAAAAAAAGTTTATTATCTTTTAGCTTTAAGAATATAAAAGTAGAACAGGGCATTTATTATTAAGTGCATATTTTATTTGTAATTATTCAACATTGAATGCAAAGATAAGCCTACAAACAATCTAAATAAAAACACTATAAAACCCTTTTTACAGTTTGCAAATTGGAGAAGGTTTCTGCATTGCTTTATAAAACTCCAGTCAGGTTTGATAAAGTTTTATCAATATTGTTTAAGACTTGTTTTCCCTAATACAAAGGTATCTCTCCACTGCAATAATTCCCCCCATACCCTTCTTTACAAGGCAAGTGTCTTCCCTAGTTCTTCCTTAATTTACCACTATCATAAACCATTCTAAAGATTGTTTTGTAAACATTTTACTTTCCATTACTTTCTTTTGATCCACAACAACTTTACTTTAGAATAAAATAACTTTCAATATGGCATTTTAAGATACTTAAAATTATGTTGGAAAGCTCTTTTTAGTGCCTTTTTGGCCGAAGTATATTGGAAGAGTCCAGTATTATAATATGACGTCATTCAATTTATCCTCTTTTTTATAGGCACTATAATGAGCTTCTAATATTCATAAATATACTTTTTAAAAATTTTTCTCTTCTTTTAGTACAAAATTGCTTAAAAACCTGTACTAAAAGTTCCTTTTACAATTTCATTTGAATGTTAACCCTTTTTTTCTTTAGAATTGCAAAAATATTGCATTTAGAGGAAAGAAAATTATGCCTGGCCTTGGAACTAGGTAATCATTTCAGGAACAAACTTGGAATTACATAAAAATAATGATGCCAAAAAAAATGCAGAAAATATTTGTTATTATTGTTGCCGTGAAAATGGTTTATTTACACTTTTCATTTTCATACTTTAGTCCTCCAGCATTTTGGAATAAAATAATTATAATATCATAAGAAAAATATACACTGCATGCAATTAGCAAAATTGACTGTGTAAAGTTGAACTTGCTGACTTTATGATTGAAATAAAAATATTGCCTACTTAACAAGAGCAATGATATTTATTTTAGTGCAGCAATATTACAAAAGTGTTGGTATCGTACTTATTGTATAGAAGATATGTTTAGCCTTATTTAATAATTGTAGTATGGAAAAAATGTCTTAAAGTAATAGAAAATTTAAAACTCCCTACTCAATTAAAGGATTGACAAACATTGATTATAGAGTAGTTGTGCTATTAAAACTATTTTACATCTACTTACAGAGCCGTAAAAAAAGAAAAATAATATTAGGCTGACCAAATAACGTCAGCACATGATATTTGATTGATTCTACTATTTTAAATCATTAAAATACGAAAAATTAATCAAATTTGTAAAAATATAAATTACTGCAAATCAAATATTTTATTCTAATAGAATTGTTTTTATCAAATAAATTTTGCCAATACTAGGCCACCAAGATAGGCAAAAAGTTAAAGTAAAAATGCATAAAAACATTACAGAATTGTAGCACAGAGAGTAATGAAGGTCATAACCCAGCTTAACAAGGCCCTTGTCATGTATTTATAGTGACAATAAAAAAATTAATTAAAGACAAGAAATCATATTTTTTTGTGGTTAGTAAAGGGTGCACAATATATATAGGATGAGAGCACACATATTACAATATAACACATGATTTCATTTTCTTTATGGCTGCCCTCATTCTCTTCATATTGTAAAGGATTTTTACTGTATTTTCCAATTTTCGCCATTGGGTCAACCTTACCCCCCCCCCCTCAAAACTTTATTCTATTCCGTGTATGCGGGGCTTTTCTGTACCCTAAACTAACCTAACCTTTGAGCATCACAAGGTTATCCACAAGAATTAAAATATGGAAAGGGGGATTTTTAGGTGATCCAATTTGAAAATCAGGAATATTACCATTTTTATTTGCAAAGCTGGGTTCACAAGAGATTGAAAATGTTCCAACTTTATGAACAATTTATATAATTATTATTAGTTCGGAACATTTTATATGTTACATAAAAATATAGGAAATGGTTGAAAGAGTATTAAAGTTAATCTTCCCCAAATTTCTACCCTCAAAATGTTAATTTATAGTATTATTTGGTGGCTGATTATTTTTTTATGTTCTGCTGCCGTAAAATTAATCTCCTCTCAAACCTATACCAACAGTTCTTTGATTTTAGCCTACCAAAGCTTATTTTTTAACTTGCAGAATAACAAGATTAGGTAATTTATCATCCATTATCCTATCCTTGTATTTCCCTGATTATAGAATAGTAGGCAGAGAGAGAGGGGACAAAGTCCCCAAAGTTTTTATAATTGCATTTTCTTATTCGTTGGTTTAACAACTTTGGAGACTTTAATAAATTTTGATTGGTTGATTTATTAAGTTGAGTGTTCAAACGTTTCAACCACTAATTTTAATCTACAGAAGGAGTGATTTTGTGTATCATCATTGGGGATGTACATGAACTTATCGGCCATTGTCTTATCCCTTTAGATCCCTGATAGTAGGTAGGTGAGTAGGAATATTTGAAATGGATGATTTTTTTCACAAGTATTGAAAAGTCTGATTTATACTGATAGTCCAAGAAGAACTCACTAGATTTATCTATTTCAAACTATTGAAAGCAAAATTTTAAAACTCTCGGATTTATTACAATAATTTATCTATGTAATGTTGGTTTCTCAAAAGTAAAAAAAAAATATTTTCATAGCAAAGCTACTCTATAATTCTTCAAAGTTATTTGCTGGAGGTACATTTTATTCTATATTGCACTAATTATCAGGGATCTAAAGGAATAAGACAATGGCAGATAAATTGATGTATTGTACATTCCCAATGAAGATTTAAATTTCTGGTTGAAATATTTGTACACTCAACTTAATGGACCAACCAACCAAAATTCAATAAAAGTCACCAAAGTTGTTAAGCCAACGAATAAAAAACGCTATTAAAAAATTATGGGGATTAGTGTAATAAACAGTCCAATGTTCCCTCCCTCCCTGACTAATTATTATTCTGGAAATCAGATAAATTTAGATTGTAATACAGCTTTGCTATCACCAAGCTTAATTGTCCCTGTTTAAATGTAACAAAACTTAAAACACATTAGGTTTCCTTTTTATCATGTAGAAATATTTAGCAAGGTTAATTCAGAAATGTTTGGTAATTTCCCTTTATACACTTGTGGATCACTCAAAATCCCCAATTCTTTACATTAACTTTATTGAATATTTGGTCATATTGCTAATGGGATAAATACACTGCACAATTTTTTCAAAGGTAGGGGGGGGGGATTGTGCTCCAATGGCAGCTGAAGGGATATTTCCAATTGTTTACATTTATAAATTATTAACCAAAACCTGAGCAAAAATATTGTTCACTTTGATTGATAATTTGCCAGTCAACCTAAATGACTATAAATTAATATACAAATAAATACGTATGTGTATGTGTGTGTGTGTGTGTGTGTGTGTGTGTATGTGTGTGTGTGTATATATGAGTGTGTGTGTGTATCAAAATAATTATCTGTTGCACTAATGGATGTAATGTATTGGTCTCAAATGAATAATTATAGGAAGCATTATTTTTTTGCCTTTTGTAACTGCCTTTTAGGCCTAAATCAGGCATATTTTATATTTTTCTTTTCTGTCTTTCATGTAAAAATGCAAAAAATACTTAATACTTAAAACTTTAGTGATATCTAAAAATACTTTATATTTCCCTTTAAAAACCATCTTTTTATATTGTAATAGTAGGACGTCTATTTTAGTCCCTATCAAGTTTCGACACTCAATTTTCCTGTAATTGTCTCCCAAAGGATGACAGATAGAAAAGTAAAATGTTGTACCAAGAAAAAAGTAAAAATTTTAAATGTTTTATATTATTTAAGTATTGTTTTAAAGAAGATATAGTTTTCAAATGATTTGTTTTATTAAATCAATCATTATTAGAGCTAATTAACCACCTTCATCTAAATTTTGTAGCTGGACAAAGTATCTAAAAAATCAGCCATATAACGTTATAAAAATGAGGGAGATGAGAGGAGGGAAGTGGGAAAGAAAACCCCTAAAAAATGAGATGGATAATTCCTCATTTTTATGACGTCACAAGACTGATTTTTAAGACATTTGTCCAGCTATGGGGGGGGGGAAGGGTTAGCCTGGTCCAAATGGTATTGTTTAGGGACTATCGAATGTGAAATAAATTGTGTTTAATGTATTTGTGTAAGACTATCAGATGATTGCTGTGTAATCTAATGCTAGGATAATCTCCTACATACATACTTTGCAACATTTATACACACACACACAAATACACACACACACACACTCACACTCTACCTAGTATTTTGCATAGGGTGTAAATCAGCCTTTATTATTGTCAAGTATTAGTTAGAAGTAATAACAATGATAATTATGGAATTGTTATGACTCTCTTACTTGGGTTCTTATATAGTAGCGAAGCTTATCTATAATTAGGGTATATCAAGTCCATACGTCACAATGTATTTTTCATATTATTTCATATTTCAAAATCTATGAAGTTTTTTGGTGTTATATGCAGTAATTTATGTTGAAATCTGTTAAAAAAAATTCTGCAAAAAAATATGTTCTCACTGTATGAAAGAACTTTATCTTGTTAGCTTGTAATTGTTGCGCTATTTATGGACATGATTATCTTTGTTTAATATTTATATGTTTATTACTGTAGAGTAGATAATAGGATTAAGTTTTGAATCTCATGCATAATAACTTTAAATAATTAAAACTAAAGTATCTTGTTTGTTATATTTTAAATAATAAAAAAATATTAATCCTCATTTAAAAACACAAAAAATACAATTTAATAATTAACTGTCTCTTTTAAAATTGTTACAAATTTTAATTTTCCATTATTTCTTGCTTTTTTAGCCTAAATGTTGTCTGTAAAGAAATAAAAGCAATGAAGGGCCGACATTAAAGCAATGTTTGTGTGTTAGGAATAGTGCTTCAAGACAACAGGGTTCGACATACAGTTTTTGCGATTTTTTGCGGATTTTTACAAAATAAATTTTTAAAATAAATATTAATGTAAAAATAAAAGAATATTGAATAAATATAGATTACATAAAAGATAAAATAAACAATAATCAAAACCGCTACCCGTATAAATCAATGTTAGCCAGCTGCAAAAGGTTTGCGAAGCCTTTCTTAAAAAGCCAAAGCTTTGCAGCTGCTGGCGGCGGCTGCGGTTTGTGTCCCCCTAGTTTAAGAATTGAAGTGATTATGCTTGCAACATTAAACAAAATGATTATTATGGTTTTAATGGCTCTCGTTTGCATCAATTATTATACTAAATCAGAATATCTAGGATTCTCAAATTCTCTCTCTCTCTCTCTCTCTCTCAATTCCCCTTACTACATATGGGAAATTTAAAACACAAACAATGTATTTAATTCTTTTTTTAATTTAACTTAGAAAAGCCTTGTATGAAAGGTGCGTTTTTTATCTGAAAAGAATTGCAATTGGTGAAAGTTTAGGGGGTGCTGAAAGCCCCACAAGTCGGTTTGTAGGACAATACCACTCATTTAATGCGTCTTTTTAACAATTCTCCTGTCTGGATTTGAATTATTTTGTTCTACCTTTTTATGAATGAAACGGGAATATGTATATTATAATTTGATGGGGAGCCAAAACTGACGGAACCTTCCAAAGCCAAATCATCCAAGCTGCTAAAGTATTCTAGTACTTTAATATAAAGGTTTCTGGTTCTTCTTAAAGATGCTATCTTTAAAATATGACTGAAAATCTAGTATGAGAACAATATAAATACATACATTCTTTTAAGAAATTTCTTTGATTTATTACCATTGAAACTGAGAGCAAAATGTTGAAGTGTTACGAGGAATTTTTATTAATTGTACTCTTGAGACAACATAATAACGTAGTACTTTAAATATTCAAGCATTTTTACTTAAAATATTATTATTATATTATAACTTCGACCTTAGCCACTAGTATCCCCGGCTCTTAATTGGGGGGAGAGGGGTTGACGAACCACATCCTCAATAAAGTCTACACTGGACAAATGCTAACTTTTCCTCAAAAATTGTGGAACGACCAGTTAAGCCGTTGGCGAGATTTTAAATAAAATATTTATCTTACTACTTTTTTCTAAAGGTAAACGACATCTAAATAGCTTCTGTTGTAAAATATAAGCCTAACTATATAAATCTAAATGTAAATTTGGAAACTATGAATTTGAAACAGAAATATTTGGTTACAGCCACGGAATGAAAGGACAATGGCCCTTAGATTAATCTACATCACTTTCTTTCCTCAGGAATCATAAGCTATCAAATTCAGAATTATAGTTGAATAGGGGATAATAATAGTTATTTATTGTATCGTATTATAGAACGCTTTCCGCGGATATAAAATGAAAAATTATAAGATAAAACCAGTTTTGTTAGCCCCGGATAGACCAAGGCCCAAGCTAACAAGTCTGTTATTAATTTTGTGTTTTTATTTTATAATTCGTGGAAAAACTCTGTAATTCTATGCTATACATGATTATTCAGTATGGCTGAAAACCAGCTCTAATCCAGCGGATATTAATCGGTTTTGAAGTCATATTGGAATCAATTATGACCAAATGCCTTATCCCTTATTAAATGTGGTACAACAATCCCTATGCACCACATAACCTAAAACCTCACCCTCCCCCCCTCCCCCATGGATCCACAATACAATTTGCCCCAACTCTGCCGGAATATATGAAAGGTTTCCGATAATAGGAAATTGATATTGTGTTGGTATGAAAATATAATTTCAAGAAACCGTAGAAATATAGAAAATTTAGCTGATCCTGTGTATTGCAAAAATATGCTAATTATCCGCGCAAAATCTGTCTATTTACAGTCATTTTTATATTGGAGGAATGCAGAATGTTTGTGCACAATATAAAGAATTATTATCAGAAGTTGAGAAATTGAGAGTTGATGCCATTATATGGGTACACTGCCAAATTTTCATTTCTAGATTTTAATTTTTCAAACCAGATAAACTAAACAATTTAACATATCCAACTTCTAAGAGTATTTTTTTGTTAAAGTTTTATATTAGAAATTAGATTCAAATTATAAACAGCTTTTCGCGGATATGGAAATAAAATATTATAAGATTAAAATCATTTTTGTTGGCACCAAAGAAACGAAAGACCGGCTAAAAAAACTGGATTTAATTTTATGATTTTTATTTTAATATTCGTGGAAAATTGTCTGTAATTCGATGCTATACAAGATTTTTCGGTAAGACTGAAAACCGGTTCTAATTGATTGGTTTTGAAGCCATGCTGGCATATATTTTTAACAGTGTATTGGTTGACAAGTGAACTAGCTCCAGATGTATTTGAAGGAAACCTACATTCAATATTTCTATAGACGCTGCAAGTATATTTTACAGATATTTACCTATTCAATATACACTATTATAATTAACAAAATATTTCAAAACCTATATAATTAAAATATGTTAAGAATTATGTTAAGAAATACTATGATTTTTACCATTTATACAAATATGACAACAATGTATATATTATTACTTGGATATTACACCAGATTTTCATGTTATCTAATAAAGTGAAACTCGTAGTGTGCTAAAGTAATGATACTCCCCATCCCGTCTGGTCCCTTTACTCCATAACCTCCCCTCCTACTGTATAAACGAACTGACCAATAAACGCGTTGCATGTTAGCAAGCTAAATTGACGACAATAATTTATTCTACATCCATTACTACCACCTTTTTAAACAAATATTTTATTAAATTTTAATGTGCCATTAAGTTTTTTCTTTAAGTATCCAATCCCTGACCACTAAACTGTTAATAAAGAAAGGGTGGGAAACCAGAAGAGATTTAATTGTTAAGCATACAAAGAAAAATACCATTAAAGTATGAAAGGGGGATTTAAGATATTTGTCAAAGAAAGTTTGAGGGATTAAACATTAGGGGAGTCTGGGTTAGGGGGGGGGGGGTATAGTGTGGGAGAGAAAACGAAGAATTCCATCTTCTTGTAATTCTTTATCTTAAAAGTCAATAGATTATTTCTTCATTATCGATTTGGTCAAAGCTAGCAGGAGCCCTTTTATTCTAAATTAAATTTAGGGTTTAAGAATTTATTATTCCTTTTTCTCAAGGTATTTAAAAAGAAATGGTTATTTATCGCATTGTAATATGAACAGCTTTCCGCGGATAGATAAATGTACAATTATTATATTATACCAATTTTGTAAGCCCCGAGATGCCAAATGCACGGGCTAACAAAATTGGTTTTAATATTATGATTGTAAATTTTTATATTCTTGGAAAACTGGATATAATACCATTACGATACATGATTTTTCAGAATAGCTTAGAACCGGTTGTAATCCAGATGATATTAATCGTTTTTAAGGCCATACTGGAAAAAAATCTTTAGAATATTATAAATATTTTTTTTTTTGAAGTGATTAATGTGTATGGTGACTTATTGTTATTAAACATTAATAATTGCTTGATTTGTAGACTTTTAAACTGATTCATTACGACCTAATTTATTATTAATTTTTACTTGAGTACTTCGAATTATTGTTTAATTTATCCTTTGCTACTCAAAAAAATGCGTTTCCATTATCTTTTTGATATGATTAAAAATTGCTCTAGAACACATTAGAGGCTTCTAGTGGCGTAGCCCCTAGTATCTATGATTCTATATAGGGGAAACAAAAATCATCCAAAATTAAACAAAAATGTTTGAGTTTCTAAAATGAGGGTTGAAATTCTGACTTTCTCATTTAGTCCTACTTTTTTGCAATTAAATATAGAATACACTCAAATATGCAATCCATCAACTCGTCTTCTCTGTTAAACGAAAAGGTATTGAATTGACATAAATTTTAATGGTAAATGTCGACTTTGTTTTATTCAATAAAAGCTGTCACAACTGACATTATGTTAAACTTTTATACTTCCAAATAATAAAGTCTTTAACGATCTAAAAATGTTAGAAAGAATTTTAAAATATACTTTTTTTCACACTTATCTAAAACAAAAAGGATCATTGGCCCATTTGTGTACGTAAAAAGATATTCATTTCTCCTCACACTGCACTGCACAGTTTTATACTTTATATACGTCCTGCAATGCATCTCATGTGCCAACTTTAACTTTTTTACAGTTTTTTTTCCTTTTTCACAAATTCAATTTTCACTTTTATACAAATAAGAATTAACTTTTCTAAACTAGGCCCTTGAGAGTTGCAAAGCTAATGAAAAGTATGTTTAATCCGTACGCTTAATACTTATTTACTGAATATGCCATAAATTTTGATATTTTTATTTGAAATAGATACTTGCTTTTCTACATATATAGGATATTTCTGTTTATCTTATGATAAAAGCTTTTAAAAAAATAATTTTTAACCTATTGAAGATTGAAGTAAAAGAATAGAGGGGGCAGGAGTTACATAACTATATGTTCGCGGGGTGGGGACTCTGTGCCGACTTTTACTAGGGTCTTTGAATATCAGCCAGTAGCGTTGGAAATATTAACTCAGCAAAGTCACTACAAAAGCGCAGAACGCAATTTGCTAGCAGACGAAAAAGGTCTGGGATATACATCTATACTTTTACATTTATTTATTGAAGTAAAGCTTAGGGTTAAGTAGGCTAAATTTGGTTGGGCATGATTGTGCAGAGTATATAATATCAAGGAGGGAGGGGACAATGGGCTGTTTATTACACTAGTCCCTCAAGTTTTGAAATAACATTTTCTTACTCGTTGGCTTAACAACTTTGGTTAAGTTGAGTGTTCAAACGTTTCAGCCACAAATTTTAATCTACAGAAATGGTAATTTTTGAAGCATTATTGGGAATATACATCAATTTATCGGTCATTGTCTTATCCCTTTAGATACCTGATAATATATAATATGGTGAACGTTTTGATCAGTATTCACATCGCATACACAATCTTGGTTTACCCCTCAGCAGATACAGATCAGTACACAATACAGACGGATTAAACATCATTAGTATTCAATATATTATGGAGTAGCTTTACTTCCTCAAAAACTATATTTTATCAGGGAGGGATGGGACATTAGGCTGTTTATTACACTAACCCCCATAGTTTTATAATAAGGTTTTCTTATTTGTTGGCTTAACAACTTTGGGGACTTTTATTACATTTAATTGGTTTGTTCATTAAGTTTGGAAGTGTAATTTATAGATGGGGTAATTTTGTGTATCATTATTGGGGATGTACATTAATTTATCGGCAATTGTCTTATCCCTTTAGATCCCTGATAAATTGGTATATTTCTTTTCTGGTTCAAAAGTTTTGCTTTAGTCTAAGTATAATAAAAAAGGTAAAATTTGACATAAATCAATACTTACTCTAAGTATAATGCGGCTTAAATATTCTTTACAAATAATTTAATATTGCTTCATTTTAGTAAAACTAAACTTAAATAATGAAAAACTTTTCAATAACTCTTTGCATTAAAAAAGAATTCTTTTTATGCATAAATAATACAATTGTTTTAATATTCATAAACATGTCTCAAAGAAATGATATTTTGAAAAGTTGTATTTTTGATAATATGTCCAAATGACCAAACATGCATAATTTATATTCTACTCTTTTTTATATAAAATTTTGCATTCTTTTTCTTCAATATGGAAAAGTTTTTTCCAGTTTGAAAAAAATACGTAGAATTGAAATAGATTTATTCTGAATAATTTGTGATTTAAAGTAACTTAAACTTGACATTTTACATAAATTTCATGATTATCATAATTTAATTTGAATTTTTAATAAATATTTTCGGAGAAATTCAACTTTATATGATATATGCGTCTCTAATTTAAATAATTAAAAACTATTAACTTTTCACAATATATTCTTTTAATTGATATGTTTTCAATGAAATAATTAAGTTATTAAAAATTATAATTATGTATGAATGGGTTTATTTGTTAAAAAAACCGCTTTGGCAAAGGTCCGAATTTTGTTTGTGTATTTGACCACAAGACTTAATTGGAAGCGTTTGAGGTTACTCTGGATAAAAACAACATAAAATAAACTTAAAAACAAGATATCTTCAACGTTGGTTATACATTTTTATACAGGGAAAAGAATATTAATTAGTAGCACAGCAATTAAATTTTTGTTGAAATAGAATCATTAAGATATTGTGAATTACAAAATTTGTTTTTAAATATACAAATATGTTACTTTACTAGTTCGTAAATATAAGGACTATTTTATCATACATTAACCCTTCCCTGCCTGACGAACCCAAGTTTTTTTTATGCATATTTCATCTAACTGTTGCAGATTTCAATTCAAAGTTTATAACAGGAGGAATCACAAAAAAAGTTAGGTATATCTTTCTACTAAGATACACATGCCTATAATGAAGATTGTACATCCCCAATGAAAATACACAAAAATACCCCTTCTGTAGATTATAATTAGTAGTTCAAACATTTGAACATTCAGCTTAATGAAACAACCAATTAAAATTCGTCCCAAAAGGTGTTAAGCCAACGAATAAGAAAGCGTTATCATAAAACTTTGGGGACTAGTACAATAAACAGTCCATTGTCCCCTCTCTCTCTCTGTTTAACTTTTGATATTATAAAATTTAAGGATATTCCAAGCAAAACTTTAAATTTGAATAATTCCTATTTGAAGGCATGAAAAATCTTTTTGATGATTGATGATATTTATGAAAAATTCTCACATAAATATTACAAACGCCCCCTAGGTTTACCCGGTCAAACAACACTTCCGCAAAAAGCCTCTTTTTAAAAGCGAAGCTTTTCTATAATTAGGGTCGGTCCGTCCGTTCGTCCGTAACGGATAGCTTTTTCCGTTAATTTAGGCATGTTAGAATTGTCCTATCGATTTCAAATTTTGCATGATGATTCCTTTAGTAGTTAGGTACGATTTAGAAAGCGTAGCAACTCTATAATCATTACCAAAATGTCCGTACGTCCATTTTAAACATTTTGATTTTTTTACTTT
>LS051962.1:0-18128 GCA_900241095.1 Acartia tonsa | reverse complement strand
CATCCTCCTACTATCAGTTGCAACTCCTCCAAGCATAAATTCGGAACAATTAAGGAACCAAAACCTTCGTGAGAAGTCGCTATTCCCGTTGTGATCCTTTGGCAACCCTGTCCTGACTGGTTCCTTTGTAACAAATTGTTTTCATTATAGAGTGGAATTATGTCCGTGTCTAAGGACACTTCCACACTAGTAATTACAGGGTAACGATAAATATCTTGACAACGCAGGTCCAAACTCATAATCCATGAAATCATAACGGTGAAAATGAAAAAAAGATATACCTAGATAAAACGTCTCTATAATTTTGTAAAAGATATATTGTGGATCAAATTTTTTTTTAAAGTTTCTTGATTGTTAAAAGAACTGTTACTGTAGCTTCGTTCCTATGGCATTTATTCTTTCTTATCAATTTAAATATAATAATATATAAGCAAAAGACGATAATAAAATCTTTTATTAAAAAGTAACAGGGTGTGTGTGTCTGTTTGTATCTAAGGATCGCCCTCAAAAAATTCTGCCGCAATAATTTTTTTCTTTTCTTTTATCGAATTCAACTCCCCCATTCTCAAGAGCCCTAGAGGCCTCTAGTAGGAGCATAACAGCTTGTGTTAAAAAAGTGAGCAACACTCCTGTTGTATAGGAATGGGCTAGGATCCATTGTTCCTGGAGGCATTATGGTCATCAGCTTGGAGATTGTCAGGGTTTTGGCTTCCACCAAGCTCTGGAACAGAGAGACAGGTATACAGAAAGTGTGTGAGGGGGGTGGTGGACCTCTCCGAAACCCCACCAAAACTTATTTTGTGGCTTAAGCCCAAAGGTTAAGGTTCTTTATGTTTGGCATTTTATCAAATTCCGCAAGTTGACAAATCACATTGTGTTCACAAACTCAGACAAATGAAAATCACTCAAAATGTACTATATATTTAATGGATTAGACATACAGATCAGGGAAAAGGGAATGTGATTGTGACAAACAATTCTAAATGAAAATTTCCCCACAACCACCTTCCCCTTTTCCTCCCCTTCTTACCCACCCATCTTCAGTTACATTAAAAAACAAGAAATACTCCAACCTTACTTCCAAAGGTTTCATGATTTTGCTGTAAAATCAATTGTTAGAATAGCTAAGCCTGCATACAGATAAACTTTATTTATAGAGTAGATCAGTGGCGTGCATAGGATTTTGCAATAGGGAACCCATAAACTTTGACACCCAGCTTGGACCAAAATCGAAGGATGTGTTTTATAGAAAACAAGACAAGTGTTGTTTTTGATTTAGGGGGTGGATATAACCCCTAGTTTTAATCAACATTCTCAAAAATAAAAAGTGATATTTGAGTGGTAAATAAATATGCGAAGCTTTCCACATATTGCATAGTCATACCTCCTATGAAGGGGTGTATCAATAATCAGGGGAGAGGGGGGGAACTATTGTCATGGGTTGTGTAGATGTTTAGGGGGTGGATACACACCCCTTAAGCACGCCTCTGGAGTACATGTAAATTTTTAAAAGGTAACCTGTGCATTTGAGACGTCAACTCCAAATGTGCTTGTAAATTTTGTAGGGTCCACTTTTGATAACAGTTCTGAAAATTAACATTTTATTTGTTAGTAGGATGTATTTAAAATTAATTTATTTTGTAAATAAAAAGTTAAAATTATCAATAACAAACTGTAATACTTGTAATATAAATTACTAATTAAGTAAGTTTCTTCAACATTTACAGATTTTTTCTTTTAAGCTTTAGTAGTTTCCCCAATAACCCCAAATAATCATCTTTATGAAGTGTGGAAAATTGCCCCAAAATCTTTGTTTAGTGGGGGGTATATAATTTAAATTTCATTTTCGTTTATCCAGTAGGCGGATAGGTGATGGGGTAAAGAATGAATAAAGATAGTTGAAACGGGGAATCGTTATTTTATCCTACTGCGAGTTTCACTTTCTTTAAGAACAAGAAAATCTGACGTGAGAGCCAAGTATTAATATATTCATTACCTTGCATAGCTGTAGATTCAGCTCCTCTCCTCAAATTAAGCAGAAGGCTAGGGCCGAGAACAGTGGCCACAGCCGCGAAAATCAGAAATCTGCCATGAATAGCTCCAATGTACTAAATACAGAACTAATTAGAAGCACATCTACTCTATGTTTATTGTTTTTCTGTCCATCTGTTTGTCAGTCTGTCCAAATTATGTAGAACTGCAGCTATTTCAGTATTTCAATTATTATTAAATTTTAGACTTAATAAATTAACAGTTGAGATATGTGACTGTATATAATCTTATTTAAAGACAAAATATTAAAAACATGGGAATTATATGCTTTTTTTTAAAAACCAAGCATTTAACATAAACATACAACTCAGAAATAAACCATTCATGGATATAGATTTTTTTTATTTTGCGACAGGGGAAGTATTGTCGTCAATTTAGGTTGCTAATATAGACCTCAAATATTGGTCAATCTCCTTTATGGTTAGGAGAGTCGATAGAGTATGAGAAATGGTGTTTATCATAATATCCAAGTATCTATATTTATTTAACTAAGGTATACAAAAAATAGTCACCTTAGAACCATAAAGATCAGCTTCATAGGCAGGTAGAACTGAGAAAACTCCGCCCATGACCGACACAGCTAGCACTGTACTTCCACAGAAGGCAGCCAGGTAGTAAGGGGCCATCGGTCCTTGCAAAAGAAGTTATTCCGTTTTAGTCAGTCTTTCTTCTCATCATTTAAAGGTATATATCTTTAATTATGTCAATATAATATAGTTACAGGATAATTGTCTGTCTAACTGTACCGAAAGATTTTGCTAACCGCCAATCCGATATGCTTCTTATATGTCCTGGGAAGGTTTATAGCTATTTTGGGATAGGGTACCACCAACTTTCCAAAAGAAAACACAGAACAAAACTAACTAACTCCATTTAGCAGTGAAAAAATATTTTTTGGTAACATAAATTCAAAAGAAAAACATTTTACGTGCCCCTTGAGGCCCCTGGAGTAATACATTTTTTATAGCTACAGAAACCTTTACATGCATCTTATAAAATATTCAATATCTGTATATCAACTTCTCCATCTAATCCATTCATCTATTGAGATTTACCTATCTTCTAGCGGATAATTACCTAAAGGCCTTTTTAGGGGAAAATTCTCTTGAGAGGGTGACGATACCCTACCACAAAATAGTTCCCTGGACGTATAAGAAGCTTCACTGTATAGGAGAACCATATCAGATCCTTTACTAACCAAATACCATGCATAGACATCCTGTTACTTTTGTATAAGGATTACCTTGTGGATCCATAACACAGCTGTTAATTAGGAATGGAGAAACAGCAAAGATGGGAGCAGCTAAAAATGTGAAGCCCTAAAGATAAAATTTTAATGAAGGACAAAATCGTAAAAAAATTGCAAATTAGAATTTTATGTGCAAAAGTTTAAACACCGTTTGTGTTGTACCAACCAATCAAAATTAATCTAAGAAATCTACCAAATGAACGTGTTTATATAAAACATTGAGTATCAGTACAATATGCAGGCAAATGAAATATCCCTCCCAGTAAAACCCAATATTTTGAAAAAATCAGTCGCGCCTCATCCGCGCATAAGTTTTATCAGTTTTATACCCGCTTGTGAGCGAAAAAAAGAAATTTTTAAAAAGACGGATTGTCTGCCAAAAAACAGGTTCAGACATCCAGCTGAATTTTAAAGTGATAAAGTGACGATTTCACTGAGGCTTACGCGCGGCTGCCGATCCCTGGAAAAATTTACTCTAATAATAATTACACTTTCGTTTATTTGTTAGATCAGATTGGATAAGCCTGGGTATCGGAAAAAGAATTACTCTTGCTTCACATACCAACTTTTAAAAATTATAATCTAACAAGGATGCTACATCCATTAAAGGGAAGCTCTAAAACTAAACGGTAGAACAAACGTATATAAACACTTGTAGAGTGTCAATAAGCAGAATATTTATTCAAACTCATATATAAAATTGTAGCAAAGTTGCGCAAATGCAGGATTCAGTTTAAGGACAATATTTAGGACTTGATTGTAGAAATGCCTTTCTTAAAATACTGTTCCATCAATAATTGTACTAAAAATCAGATCAGTAGGTTAGTTTTATATTTTAAAAAATATTTTCAAAAGGTTAAAAGATTAAATGGTTGTATGGACTTGATTGGAAACGATTATATAGCTGCTACTCTTTATAAATCATTACATTAATCAAAGTTTAAATTAACAGGAATATTCCAAAATGCCTAAATTAAAAATACTGAATAACCTGGAATGTGTTGAAGCGTCCAACCTTATCTGATACTGTTGCCCAAACAATCCTAATATTTAATCAGTAAATAATTTTCTTTCTTTAATATCCTTATATAAAAGTAAAAAATGGATGGTTGTATGTAATGAGCGAAGCAAAGAAACTCTCTAAACGCTGCACCGATATGGTTCTCCTTACAAAGAAGCTTCTTAGAGTTCCAGAGAAAGATTATACCTATTGGCTCTAGAAAAAATGTACCTACCCCCCCAAAAAAATATTAAAATTATAATTCAAAGCGAATTGTCGATTGTTTGTATGCATGTCCAATATTATCTCGTGAAGGGATGTACTGATCATTTCACAATTTTTAGTGATAATAAATATTTGTTCTGGGCAGGTTTAGGTCTATTCAGCCAACTCGTACTTCACCACTGGTTTTATGTTTACAAACTAAATATTTTTGATACACAAAAATAGTTTTACCTTCCACCCAGATTTCCAGCTGCCAACGCCATCAAATAGGCGGAAGCAAAAGTTGGGGTCACTAAATCTGGCATTGAACCTGCAATAAGGTAATTTAAGAATACTTCCAGCTTTTTTATCAAGATGTAGGGAAGGTTGGTTCTTTACATAATCTCTAAATACATGTCTTGATGTTAAGTAATTTGTGTGCGACCGTGGCTCAACACGTAGCGCATCCGCTCGTCGTCGGGAAGGTGATAGGTTCGAATCTCGGTCCGACACCGCGTCATAACTAAAGACGTTAAAAATGGTTCCCACTGCTACTATGTCAGATGCGCGACGTAAATAGTTAGAGTGGGGGGAATGCCTTGGCCCAAAACAGGCGCAACTTGCTACCATGCACAGTTGGGACTTCTCAGACAAAGGTCGTGCATCTCAGAGAGTTGGTTGTCTAATAGGTGAATGGACGCTTTACACCGCAATCATAAGTATTGTATGTATGTTCCAAGGTGCGCGGAGAGAGGTTTAGTACTTGAAGCGACACCTAGCCCCCTAGAGTCTTAACTCTTTTTCTTATGTAATTTGTTATTATACTTGTATGTTTCCACACATAAAATATGGGCTCAATATTAGCTAAATATCCATATGTTTTAAAACCATCTTAAAAAGCTAAATTCTTGGTATTTTGATAGTTAATAAAATTAAATAAGTGCTATATTTATACAAATTGGAAGATTTTTTATTACAGAAGGTTTAACGTTTGAATTTTAATAAACTAATTTTAATCTAAAGGAATGGATATTTTGTGTATTAGCATTGGGAATGTACATCTATTTATCGGCCATTGTCTTATCCCTTAAGATCCCTGAGACTTACCTGTAAACACATTCTGGATCATAGGCTTGGCAACGGACATTAACCCCATACCACCTAAAATAATTTTTTTAAAGTAACCTAATCAAATTAACAATAAATTAACAGGTCTTTTCAGTCATTAATAGTTATTAATCGCATCGTATTATACACAGCTTTCCGTGGATATTAAAATAAATTTTTTTTTAATTAAAACCAGTTTTGTCAAACCCGAAGGTCTTGGCTAACAAAATCGGTATTAATCTAACGATTCTTATACAAATATTCGTGTTGAAAATTGTCTGTAATACGATGTGATAAATAACTAAAAAAGGGATATGTCATTACAGACAACTAGCATTTCCTTAACAAAATTAATTTATGAAACAAAAATGTAACCTGTAGCTAACAAAGAAGCAGTAGAGAATAGGAGCCAGAATTGAGGAGTTTTCAGCAGGTTGTCAACTGGCACATTCAGACCAGAACCTAGAAAATTATGAAAGGGCATTTTGTTCAATTACACATTGTAATAGATTTAGAATATCTGGATATATTGACAGGGAAACTTTGTCATCAATTTTTTATTGCCAATGTGGAGCTCATGCATTTGTTAGTTCATTAATCTAGTTGGTGGGGAGGGGATTGGGGTACCGTTATTTTAGTCAGCTGCAAGTATTACTTTTTTTAAGTAAATGAAAATCTGGTGCAACTTCCAAGTAATAAAATATTGATTCTGTTTGTATTGGCTATTACAGGTGCAAGTCACTTTTACAACTAGCAAAAATATAGTCACTGTGTTTTTGGCAAAATGAATATACACCTGAAGAGTACCAATGAGTATTTACTTTTAAATTCATTTAACTTATTTTTTAGCATTTGTCTATATATTCTATTACATTTAAATATTCTGTACATCCAATAATCATTCTATCAATCTATTTGCATATTTGTACCATCTATCTATTTATTTATGCATCTATATAGCCATCTACATATCATATCCAGCTAGTTATCTATTCCTGTAACTGTGTATAAAACCAGGGAGGTAGGGGACAATGGTCTGATTATTAAACTAGTCCACAAAGTTTTAAAATAACGATTTCTTATTTGTTGGTTTAATTACTCTGGCCTTGGACATTTAAAGAATTCTGATTGGGGGACCAAAAGTTTCAACCACTTCTTGTAATCTACAGAAGGTTGTGTATTATTATTACAATGCATCGTCCATTGTCTTATCTCTTCATCCCTGGTATATACCTGCGCTGGCTGGTGGTGTAAACCCAGCAGGTAGATACCCATCCGCAGGTCTTCTGATCATCAAGGATGAGGATATAATGGCAGTTGAATAAATGGAACCTAAAAATAAAATTAGCATATATAAACAACTAGTGCCTATTGAGTATCCAAACTTACTCAATAATCCCCTTCTTACACAACCAGGGGAAGTTATTTGTAGTTCTATTCTTGTATAAAATTTGATGGTTGAAATGCCACTAAAAAATGGTTTATTTAGTATACAAAATAAATACTTACCCATAACAGCCAGACTTGTAGCTATTCCAGTGTTACCCGAACCAACCACGTAAAAACCTTCAGCCAAATCCTAAATTTATTTTTCAATAGATTCTTAAATATAAATTTGTTTATTTAAAAATTTTAATGACTTTATTGTGCAAGAGTCTACATCTATCCCTAATTTCTATTATTTTGATAGCAAGGTCTTACTATTTCGGTTTATTAATACAAAAATTATCTAATACCCTTTTTGGTTTTGTTCCAACTGAAAGGTGGAATACGATTATAATACATACGTTTTTAGGGCAGGTTAAAAATGATAATCATAAAATATTATTGATGGCTAATATTGTAGAATATACTTTTATTTTCTATTTGGTATTGTATTGTATTACAACCATTTTGCATAAAATAAATTCGTGGTTTCCCTCAAAATACCTCAATGAGCATAAAAATCCCGCTCCCTTTAATTTTTTTGGTACAAGGTATACCGGCAGATTAGGCATAAAAAAATTCCCCCCTTACTTCCATTACCTTCAATTGAGTTCAAAAAAAGGCTTGGGGGTGACTTTGCTCGCTTGACTCTACGAGTGAAAGTACCAAAAATGATTATCAAAATACCTGATAAGGCAGTTTGGCCAGATCTGCGGCAGTAGCGTACACAACTTCCTGGAAAAATTTTATTTTTCAATTAATAATTCTAGACTTTGTACATTTGTACACATGTCAACAACAAAAATGGTCATATGATTTAAGACGAAATTAATGTTGACTTTAATAATATAAATTATAAATTTTTGGACTTAATTATGACTGGCAGCTACGCCCAAAGAAGCCTATAAGGCGCTTTAAGTGGTGAGGGGGGGGGTCATTTTAAGACTAGTTTTTTTAAAGAAAAAGATTTTTTTGGCTAGGAGTCATTTTTATTATGGGCGATTTCTCTTTGGGGGTTGCTGGTACCCTCTTGAACAATAGTTATAAGACTTTCCAGGATCTATGAGAAGCTTCATGTTGCAAGATCCTTAATTACAGACAAACTGTTACATTTACTCTTTATAAATTAAATTAAATTTAAAAATCATAGTACCTGTAATTGGCCTCCAAGCTCAACAAATTGTCTACCTTCCTACTAAACCAACCAGTATTATTAAACATCAAGATTTATTTAAATGAGACCAGTAGGTTGCGGGTAAATTCCGTAAAGGTGTGAGTTTCAAGGCCTAAAAACCGGAGTAGAACGATAATATTCACTAAATATGTATATTCCTTATTGAAAAGAACTATAGACAAAAAAAATTTAAGTTTACATAATAGTTAAAAAATCTCGAAAAATTCATTGAATGCTTCGCTAATGTCAAAATGAAAATAATAATAAAATAGAATTATAAAAAAAAATTATTGGAAAGAGTTTCAAAAATTACAAATAATGCCATTTATTTCAAAGATATTAAAACATTATTTGATTATCCATGGTAATTCTATGTATTATATGTTAAAAATTAAATTTTGTCACTTTGACATTAGCAAAGTGTTCGGTGAAAATTTCAAGTTTTTAAAACAATTTTCAGGTATCATTAACTTAAAAAAAACATTTGTCAATGGTTCTATTCAACAAGGAATACACATATTTAGAGAACATTATTGTTCTACTACTGTTTTTAAGCCTTAGAATTCACACCTTTATGGAATTTACCCGCAACCTACTGGTCTCTTTGTATTTTTTTGTGGTGTAATTTTGATATTAACAAAACATTGGTGTATATGAATTTCAATATTTTAACATTGGTAAGGGGGAAATGGAGTATTTCTTTTTCTTTTATAGGAGTTTTATTTCTTGTGAATTTGGAGGTACCCTCTCCCAAACTTCCAAGCTCTTAAAAGAAACTTTTCTGGGACCTTTAGGAGCCAAAATAAACTAGTCAAAACTTTCGGTACTATGTGTACTATGTAGAATAATATTTTGGCTTTATATAAGCTTCTAAATATTTATTGATATTAAATGCGTTGTTAATGTTCGATTGCTTAATTTGTTGAGAATGCTTTTATGGATGTTGTCATCTTTGTTTCATATTAAGATTGCATATGTATTCTAGGTTAGTTTTCCTGCATAATAACATCAGCTCTGAAAAATCAAAATTAACAAGTATTATCAAATTATATACTTTAGTAGTCTCCTGAGTAACTTATAATCTAGATCATTCCATTTTAATCATAGAGCAGCTTTAAAACCAGTGGCATGCACAGCGATTCGCCAGGGAGGTATAAAACAATTTGGGTGTGTCAAAGGGGAAAGCATGCCTTAAAACTTTCAATTTTAAGGGAGTGTTGACACCCCTATACCCCCATTCAGCACGCCACAGTTTCAAAAAAAAAGAATTTTCATATAGTAGCGCATTTTTCTAAATCTATCATCCTGCATACTTATTGCGCTAAGGTTAACCAGCAAATAACAAAACCTATGAACTGTAGAATAGCTTTGCTACAAGAGAATTTCAAAACCTATTTATAAAATAATTTGACAATTTAAAAAATTTATCAGCTAGCATGTTAGGTCAAGCAGCGAATAATAAAAGCTATGATCTATAGAATAGCTTTGCTACATATAAACTTACGTGTTTCCCAGATAAGTAGGCATCTGCGAGAATTTGTCTGCCAGCATATTAATGGCAGGGGTAAAGAACAACGCTCCGGATCCGAATCCTCCGATAACTGAAATCAAATATATATGTTGTAGCAAAGCTACTCTTTAAATCAATATATATGTATGATCGTCCGTCAGTCCACAATGCTATAGGGGAAATGTGATTTTCTCAGCTGTTACTTAATATAGACTGCTGATTTTATCTTAGGAAGAAATCCTTTTCAGAGATTCACTTGGTCCGCTGCAAAAGGTTTTGTAATATGCATGATATCCTTATTACTCTTTCATATTATCTCTCTTTTTTTATGATCACTTTACATCTTCGTTATAACTCACTTTGTCCGAGTGTCCACTCGTAATTTTGTTTTGCTTTGCTACTTAAAACTTTTATAAACTAAGACCCCTTCTCCTACTATCTAGAAGCAAAAAGTTGTATATTATCGTCTGGGGGTGTCATCATTAGGATAAAAGTCAATATCTTCTCCAAATATTTTATACAGGGAAGCTTGGTGTTTATTCAGACAAACATGTGGTAAAAAATCAATAGAAAAGTCTCAATTATGTTATGAACATGTGAATTTTTTAATCAGGGGGTTGGGGGGGGGGGTCATATGAATGTGCAACCATCCCCATTTATTATACTCCTCTGAAAACCTCTGCCTACAAGTGCCTCCAAATAAAATTTACCTAAGCCACTAGCTAGGCCACGTTTATCTGGAAACCAATTGATCAAAGCCTAAAAAGATACAATATATCATGAAGATTACAATAGAAGAGTATTTTGATAAAAAGTAAATATAGGACGACATATAAGAAAGTCAAAGTTTTCATTTCTATCTTTATGATAAAAATAAAAGTTACAGGGACAAAAGATATAAATATAATGTTAGAATCAAATAAAATACATCGGTTATCACTGTAAATAAATCATTTACTTCTGTATTACTTTTAAAGTTCATTCCATTTTAACTATATTTTTTCTTTATATTACTTTATTTTGCAAGTAGAAGCGGATAATAAGGCGAGGTTTTTGCTATTAAATTTGCCGTTAAAGTTTCTTTAAAATATATTATTATTTTAGATTAGAACTGACAATTATAATCGTGTATATATACACCCTTTTAGCAACATATTTTTTCCTTTAGAATAAATATTATTCCTTACTGATAACTACTTTCATTGATTTTCTCGAAATTAATTTGGATGATTTTCAATGTATGGTCAGAATATTTGTTTACAATACATATGAGAGTAGTAGAGAATCAAAAAATATAATATAGCTATGACATAATTTAATCTAATTGAATAACTGGAGCCAAACTATTTGAAAAAAAGGGTGGTTCTATTTTAATAAGTCCATGCTGTTTCATTTTGTTCTGTTTCTCTTTCCAGTCTTTCTTTTAAAGCAATCAAAAACATTACAAAAACATTTTTTCACCGTTTTTGGTCTAATTTCAGAAAAAATAAAGAACATTAAATCATTATTATGTTGCTTATAATTATCTTGATTATGATAACAATGGATATAGAATACTTGGATATTTTGAGAAATTCATGCATCCCTTGATAAATGTTTCCACCAGCGGGCTAATATAACAATAACCTTATTACTTAACCCCATCCCCTCCCTTGAACAAAAAGAAAAGTATTGACCAACATTTGAGGACTATATTAGTAACCTAAATTGACGACAAAAAAGTCCCCAGTCACAACATCCATTATGACAACTGAACTGTCGTAAAGTCAATTCTACATTATTCTATGCACAATTCTCCCACCAGCCAAGCATCATCAAAAGGAGGTATAGGCAGTTAGTCTATACTACTTAAATACTACACGGATCTATCATATCTTGTGTAATTATATGTCCTAGGAAGGTTCCACATAGACATATACATATATATTGCTAGTAACTCTCGTCTTATTTTCCATTGCCCTAGCCAACACCTCAAATCACCAACAATAATCCTTCACCAGTTTTATCAATATTAACATTTATGTTTATTTTTTTAACTCTGTAAATGTACTATTTCTTTTTATTCTTGCCTTGTAATTCTAGTAAAAATTGCATAGTTTCTCTACAACACAACTCCGTCTGTAAGTCCAGTAAGAGGGATTATTCCACAGAATAGTTGTTTTTGATCCACTTCCTACCAGAAACATTTTTACCTGAATTGGAGGCGTGTAAGCACAACCATAACCAAGTCCAGAAATCATGGCACCAGCATACAGTAATCCTTAAAGAAAAACATTTGTTCATTAAGATTGTGCAATCATTTTCAGTTGATTGATTGATTATCCACAGTTTCTTGATGATTTGTTTTCATTGTGAGTGACTAGTCATGGCTTAATATAGGAGTATGGATAATGTACACTTTAACTTTATTGTACAAAAATCTTAAGAAAAATTTTAATTTGAAAATTTCAATGCATTTTCTTTTTCTATTATTTGTTTTACACATGATTTAATCATTATTTTTTATTTTTATTATTACATATTTGTTTTTTTGTTATTATTTTTTTAAACATGATTATATCCTTATTTGTGTAACTTTAGCAAAGTATTTGCTGAATGATATTGAACCTGTATACAATTTTTGGGATATATCGCATAAATAAATGAAGTAAGCTACCAAAAAAATTAGGTTTATAAAATCATTTCCGTACAATAATATTGATTTAACACAGTTAAATTCTTCCAAAACAGATCAATTATTTATACAACCAATCAAGGGAAATGTAGGATATTAGTAAAATTAATAATCAATTATTTATCTAGAATTGTCCTGTAAAATTAAAATCAAAAAAATATTATATAAACCTGCATTATGAATATGTGCACCAGCGCCAGCAATGGCAAGACCAGAACCAAATAGGGCTCCACCTGACAACATAGCTTTACGCACTCCAACCTGAAAAAGAAATAACTTCAGTAGCTTCATTTTCATTGCATATCTATTTGTTTGAATAGCTATAGTTTGTTAGGGTTTGAACCCAAGACTCCTGGAGTATGTTGAGACACTTTTGTATAGCCGTAAGGCCCAGCTTAAGCTCCACATTCAAGTATGACTTGACACGCTGTCTCATGAGAGCTCCTCGTTATTACTTCACCCTCGTTGATTTTGAGTATGGCAGGTGTCCCAGATTAAGTCACCGTAATGAATGTCACTCTCCACAGAGGAGCCTGGGATTAAGGGATGTGTTGGTATTATACAATATTGCAATTTAAACCAAACTTGGCACCATTTAAATTCCAAAGTGTATGCTCTGTTGTGTATTTTGCATTACTGTACTTAGAAAAAAAAATTTTTTTCTTCAAAAGTACATATTGTTCTATCTAGCTTATTCTATAATATATATAGAAAAGGTGTTAAAGGTGTTTAAAATTATGAATTGAATCTCTAAAGTTAATGATTTAAATGCTTACAATAAAATTCTAATTGAACCTCTATTATATGCATAACCTTTATTAGCAAATATTAGGGAAAACCTTTACTTCAATTTTTTTTGATTTTGTCTTTTCTGTTTTACTTTTTTTAAAATCTTTTGGGGGGTCATTTTTCAGGGGTAATTTCTTTTGGGAGAGTGGTGGAAACCTCCCCAAAAATAGTAATAAACCTTCCCAGGACCTAAAAGAAGCTTCCCTGTAAAGGGTAACCGTATTGGTTCGCGAGATCCTTCGGTACACACATAGACAGACAGACACAGATCATGTTACTTTATTTTACTTTTAATTACTGACCTTGAGAGTCCATTTTCCAACTAAAGCTGCTGAAATACCACCAACAGCCATAATAACTAAAAGTAGAATAATTTATTTAAATAATGTTATAGGAAAATCTTAAACAAATATCAATTCATAATTTTTTCTATCAATTCTACCTACAATTTCTGTTATATAGTTATCTATAATACAAAGAAGAACGACGTGTGTCAGTCAGTCTGTCCTTCTTAAGTTTAAGATCTTGGTAACGCTGAACCAATTAGACTCTACTATTCAGGGAATATAGCTTATAGTCCTGTGGTGGTTTTAAACCATTTTCTTTTAACTTTTAGGCTTTTATCCTGGGTTTAATTTTGCCAACAAATTTATACCTGACATCGGATAGGTGGCTGTTTCCAGAGACCAGTCAGTAGCTGCTGATACAACCATACTGAAAATAATTCCATACATAAATTTAGGGTAGGTTAATTATATTGTTTTCAATTTAAATAGCAAAAATAAAAAATATATAAAGTAACAGGATTTCTGTTTGTGTGTGTTTGTAAGATCTTGCTCAACACTGAACCGATATGGTTCTCCTTTACAGAGAAGTTTATAATTTGTGCTGGAGAGGTTTATAACTTTTTGGGGGGAGAGTACCACTATCCTCCTAAGAGATATTAAACCTTAAAAAAATGACCCTACCCCCCTCCTCATTTTTTTATTTTCTTTTTCAACTAAAATTGAAACTAGAGGGTCAATTTCCCCCCCTCCCCCTTCACTCATATATGCCACTGATAAGGTGTTTTTTTTAGATAAAGGAATTGGATCTCTTTTTTTACAATTGATGTTAGTTAGAGGTTATTTAAAAGTGTAACCTTTAATTAGCAGGTAATGTGTGTAAATCACTATATTCACTCCGGAATAAGGTATAACCAACAAGCAAAATAAATCTAAATAATATTTGGGGGGCAAATGGATAGGTCGTCAATTTTACGATGTGATGCCCCCCAACGACAGCTGAAAAACACGTATAGGTTTCGTGATTTTTTCCGAATTAATTTCGTTATTGGTATAAGCTGATATTTACTTACCCATGGTCCCTGGCCAAAGCTGCTGATATAGCCGACCATCCATAAGGTGATCCCAAGCTAAAATATTTAATCACAATAATTAAGAAACACAGTGACAACATACCCAGTAGTCAAAGAGTGAACAAAGGTTTAAAAAATACACAGATAAAATGACATTAAACGCTTATTTAAACAGAAAATATCATTTTTTCCCAATATGGCTTTGAATCCGATTAATATCCACTGGATTTTTAAAAAATCATGTATAACATCGTATTACAGACAATTTTCCTCGAATATTAAAATAAAAATCATAATTTAATGTCATTTTTGTTAACTAAGACTTTGGCCCCTTGAGGCTAACAAAACTAGTTACAATCTTATGTTTTTTATGATATCCGCTGAAAGCTGTCTATAATACGTTGAGATATAAAAATTTTAAAAGTTGTATCTTCTTTAAATAAACCTTTTAAAATAAAAAAATAAACTTAAAAATATTGATAATGTACAAAATCAGAACCTGAATTGGCCTGTCATCGGAAAAAAACTTCATCTTACAAAACTTTTTTTCTGTAACAGGATTGACTTATTATTATGAAAAATATTATTTTACTTATCTATTATACAACAAGGATTATGAGTAACAATAACATGAAACCAATAATAAGGACTATACTAATACAGGGATCAAAAGGGATAAGAGAATAGCCGATAACTTGTTGTACAATGACATCCCCAATTATTCTACACAAAATTGCCCCTTCTTTAGATTGCAATCAGGGGTGTGGACACTCAACTTAATGAACCAGCCAATCAAAAGTTACGAAAGTTGTTAGGCCAACGAATAAGAAAACATTATTATAAATCCTAGGTGACTAGTATAATAATTGTCTTTTAAATTCCTCTAAAGCTTAATTAGAATAAGTTAATTAAGAATAGAGGAGACAGGAACCCAGTCTTTATTTTGTATTGGGTATTTGAAAATAGCCTCGGAAATATCAGGGGCTGTGATTCAGTCAATTGATTCCGTTTGAAATTGCCAAAGCTTAGTTGTTTTGTTGGCGTAGAATTGGCGTAAAACTTCTTTTTTTTATGTAGCTGAAGTGAAGTAGGTAAGAAGAGGAGATATAAGGAAAGAGTTTTTTTGGAAAATTTTCATTTAAAATTTCTTTTCTAAATACATTCACTAGTCCTATTCCCAGGAAAATATATACACAGGCGAGTACCTACAAAAGAAAAAAAATAGCAATTTGCTAGTTTCTGTTCTTTTATATGGAATTATGTGTTTTTATATTTCCGACGCTAGTAGCTGATTTAAAAGACCTAAGATACAAAATCTGTACAGGGTTCCCGCCCGGTGGGCAAAGTTTCATACAGCTCATGTTCCCTTAATTATTATAATTTAATTTGTCTACAATCCTGTCCCTATATTCTTGGGGTAACAAAATACTTATTCTAAGAAATCATTTTTACATAATCAAAATCATTTACTAAATAAAAATATCTTTAGCTACAATCAAAAATAGGATGTTTGTATGTCTAAACAGAAACAAGGCTTTTCTGCATAGAAGGCGTATGCGCCCGTCCAAACGACCTTACTGGATAACGAACCTAGTAATAGTGTCTAACTTTTTATCTTTGTGACGTAACAAAAATCAAAGGATGAGAGGGGAGGTGGGAAAGGAAACCCCCTAAAAAAGAGATGGATTTTTGTTACGTCACAAAGATAAAAAGTTAGACACTATTACTAGGTTCCTGGATAACCCTACGTGGAACTTTAGATATGTGAATATTAGAGTAAAACATTAGAGGGGGAAGGGGTTAAATAACTGTATGTCCCCACCCCCAAGACCTTGTGCCGACTTTCAAGTGGGACTTTGAAAATGAACCAATAGTGTCGGGAATATTACCACAGTCAAGTCTATTTAAAAGAGCAGAATGCAAGTTGCTAGCAGACGAAAAAGGTCCCCAAAACGGGGATCCAGGTAGTTGTCGGTTATACATCAATAATTGTAGATTTATTAATTTGTTAATGTCATTTCGATCTCAAACTTTGCTTGGTGATTCCTAAACTATGGAATAAGTTTACCTGATGTGTGTAAGGATAGCTGGAACAAACATCGTCCATCTGGAGGCATGAGATTTATGGCATTCTCATAAAAATTTTAAAAATAAAATCTAGCATTAATAGCAGTTAAGCCCCCTGGCATATAGGAGCTCTGTATTCAAAAGGGTAAGATGAGGACAGAAAAATATCCTAAAACCATCCAAAGGTTTAATTTGGGAGGGTTATAATAAAAAAGTTATATACAGATGACGTCCTGATTCCTATTTCTTTTAAATAAGGTTTGGGATTATAACAGGTTTAATTATCATTAAGGAGAATAAAATAATTATTTCATGGCCATTTTGTTCGTTCTCAAAGTTATTATTATTATTTAATTTTCTTTGGAGACCCACGTGATCTTCCGAACGTCTATCAATATTAATCATTGAATATCAGCTACGTGTATTTATTCTTCAAATTTTAGTACCAAAAATTTCCTGTTTGTAGAAGGCGCAGCAATATTTGATTCTACTCCAAACAGACGGTCAAACCATCCCTTCTTTTCTACCTGGTTTAATATATGTATTAATATATGTATTTTGTTTTAAATTGATTTACGATTAAAATTAACCAACAAACATTTTAAAAATTCTTAGTCTATGTCTGTAGAGGGTAGCTTATAACAGCCGTTCATACTACATTATTACAAACCAGCGGCTACGCCTCTAGAGGCCTCTGGGGACCCTTGAGGTAGAGAGAGGGGGGGGGGAAATCTTCATTTAAATTGTAATAATAAAAAGAAAAAGTTTCGGCACCCTTGACCGAAGGGAATTGTATCAAATCATACAGGGGCGCCGCTATCGGTACTGCTTTTGTATTTCCCAGGATCTTTGGGAATCTCATTGTAAAGGTGAACTATATCGGCTCTGTGGTTAGTGAGATCCTTCGGTACATACAGACATACACACAGATCCTTTTTTTTATTATAAGCTTAATTACTAACAAGAAATTACCTTATCCGAAGTAGCAGTAGAGCTTCCTCGCAGAATAATCTCATGGCTAAGAGTATTATTATTTATTCTTTTAATATTATTGACCAAGCTCAGTTTACTACCAGCCGTGCGACCACTTATTAAATGGTACATTTTTACTTCTGAAAATACAATGGATTTATTAATACTTGGATCTTATTTTCTTGTTCTCAAATAGAGTGAAACACGCATTGGGCTAATTTTACAATACCCCTCATCCACCTCATTTATCCCATCGCCGCCTTATATTGTATATTATATATTCATTGAAAATACAAATACGAATTATCAGATATAACTAAACAAGGATGACAACATCCATAAAAGCGAAGCACTGAAACGGTATGACAAACGGACATGAACACTTTTATAGTGTAAAAACTGAATAATCAGAATATAAATGTATAAGAGTCGAAGCAAACTTTGTAAGTAAATTTGTTGAAAAACTGCCTAATACAGGATAATGTTTGTGGACATACTTACATTTTTAGGACTTGATTATAGAGTTGCTTCGCTTATAATATTGTACT
>LS051960.1:0-12478 GCA_900241095.1 Acartia tonsa | reverse complement strand
ACACCGACGTATATCAAAAAATAATATCGAGCTGTTGTGGGGGGGGGGGCCCGGGGGCGCCGGGGGGGCGGCGCGGACGGGGGTAAAGATAGTTATTGAGTGGGAAATGCATAAATGCATTGAATACTAGGCAAGCCTGATACCATACTAAACTTTAAGTGCTGTTATTTTATCAACATGATACTACATCTATTAGGGGGTATTCCATATAACTTCTGGAAATGCTATTCTGATAATGTTATTGGCTGGAATATTTTATAATTTGAAGGAATATAAATCCTATTCTATCATTTTAAGTAGTAAGTATTGTTGTTTGTCAGTTGAAAAACAGATCTATAGTATAGATGTATATACAGACATCTACCTCCCTTTATTTTTCAAAGAACTCTTTTGTCTGCTTCTAAATTATTTTCTGCTACTTGGCTGTGTTCATATAAGCGACACCATTGGTTGATTATCAATGACCCAATAGAAAGGTTGCACAAGGCGGTTGCGATAGGGAGATACAGTTATTTAACCCTTTCTCCATATAGTGTTTTACTGTAATAGTTGAAATATGGCTATTTTAGTTCTTAATTCTTGCAAAGTTTAGACTAAGTTTTTGAGTCTTGGAATATGGTTTTAGGTTATTTTAATCTAAGTGGTAAATAGATCTTTCTATTGAAAGATTATTTATACCTAAGACTTTTATTATTGTTCCTTAATGAAATTATAAAAATATTATTTTTTTAGGGAAATTGCCAATAACAAAAATATCTTGAAAAAAAGGATATTAATATGTTAACCATATTAACAAAACTGTTGATAACGTGCATTGAAATGTATGTCAGCGTAATGATGCTTTGTCCCACAGAGAATTTTCACCCTTTATCTTTCACCCTCTCTCTTTATTTGTGAGGCGAGAGAGGCAAGGTTGGTTTCAACAAGGTTATACCAAAGTTTAATTAGTATCAGAAAATTAAATAATTACCAGCCACTAATTTACTAAGTTAACAATTTATAACTTTCAAATTAAATAGATATGGAATTATAAGTGTTAAGGGCCAGGGTTGTGCGGGATGGGGTGTCAACCAACCTTCCAAAGGCGCACACCACCCTGGCAAATATCCTGGGATCTAAAAGGATAAGACAATGGCCCATGAAATTATGTGTATCTCCAATGATGATACACAAAATTGTCAACGAATAAGAAAAAGTTTTGGGGACTAGTGTAATAAACTGCCTATTGTCCCCTTCCTTTCTGCAAATATCAGTACAAGGCGCGCGCAAGTCAGTCAAGATCTCAGTAATCTAAATATATCTAAATCAGGAAAGGAGGAGAGAAGACATTGGATTGTTAAAGTTTTTAAAAACTCGTTTTATTTTTAAGCATCGAAAGTTAAAACATTAAAGACCAAAAAACCAACTTTTCAAATAATGCAATTTTGTTACCATTTATTATGGTGATTTATTGTAATTTTCTCTTTTTTAGGTTACCATCTGGGGTGATTACGGTCGCGTGGAGGGGACCAAAGTATTCATGGGTGTTGCTCAGATCCTATTGGATAATCTAGATCTCTCGGAGCTTGTGATTGGTTGGTACAAATTGTTTGGTACCTCCTCATTGGTCAGCGTGCCACCGGGTGGCGGGAAGGAGTTAGCCGGAGTAAGTATTATCATTTTTAACAACCTGGACACACTACAGAGTATAGGATCAACAAGAGGTCTTTTCGGATATGCCTGTTTCATTTTTGAGGCAATAGTTCGCAAAACAAAGAAAAGCACGGCCTTATTTCTGCCTATTCCAAAACATTCCCTCTCTTTAAAAGCCTCTAGTCTTTAGTCAGTCAAAAAAAACCAATTACAGCACAATTTAAACATAATGATCAATATTTTTTTAACCCATTTACCCTTGATAATTTTGCTCCTATTTCAGGAGACTCCAAAGCCACCGGAGGTGCCGAAGCAGGTTTCCGTGGAGGAGCCTCCTCCTCCTGTCTCAGTCTCAGGAACATATATTACTTACTTAAAATTGAACAATAAACAAGAAATATCATTTTAATTAGTTACAGTTAATCCCCTCCTTTTAACTCCAATTTTTAAATTTTCTTATTTTTTGTGTCTTTAATTATGTTATGTTTGGTAAGCTAGATTAATCCGGAAAAGGGGACATTGGACAAACTCGTTCTCTCATTCGTTGGCTTAAAAATGTTGAGTAACTTTTATTATGCTTTATTGGGTAGTACAAAATCAGTTTTTAAAGTCTCTCACCAAATAATTTAAACTACATAAAGAAAATGAAATTTGTTTAATCATAAAAGGGGATATACAGCATTCTATCACCCATTGTTCTACCCCTTAAGATTTCTAGGGTTAATAAAGGTTATGGAGAGCCTGGTAAGGGCAGAGCTTCTGTTGGTGGTTACAGTTTTTTTTCAAATAGGATAGGCTAGTTATTCGTAGTTGTAAAAAGTATTTACACCTCCTTTATATTTACCTTTTTTCATTACTATTTTATTTTCTACCTATTTAATACAATTGCTATGAAAAGCAATTTTTTGTTTCAAAATTTTTATAAGCCATTCAATATAGGAATTTAAAGGGTTAATACAATGGCGGATAATTAAATGTATACCCCCAATGATGAAACACAAAATTACCCCTTCAGTAGATCACAATTAGTGGTTGAAACATTTGGACATAAAAAACATAAAAAAATTAATAAAAGTCCACAAAATTGTTAAGCCAAAAAAATAAGAAAACTGTATTATAAAACTTTGGGGTCTAGTGTCCTAAACAGCCCAATGTCCCCACCCTTCCTGCATCGAATAAGTAAGTAATATGATGATAATTCTAGGGACATGACACACTCTCAATACACACATGTTAACTGTGATACTACTTCTTATAATAATAATATTACTACAACTACTACAACATCATTACATTTTCTTCAACCAAGTTATTCAAGTCTGTTTGTTTGAATCTGTCTGCTGCTGCTGCTACCACTGTCATCATTTCTTTATCCTCATGCTATTCTCTCTCATCTGCTCCACAAGAACAACAAGTTTGCTGGCACCCTGTATGACACCACTTACAATTCTTCTGGTACTGAAACAATCTCAAACTATTATGAAAAATGCGCAAAAATTGCTCAGTCCATCACAAATGATGCTAATGATTTAAGAACAAAATTAACCTGATTTATCCTACTGAAATCCGCTTAAAACAAGGTAAAATTCAAACCAATTGGGATGAAAATTCAAAGAATGTGACCACTTCCACCAAAAACAAACATTCTTAATGATTACCATGAAAAAAAATCAACTGATAAGAGAACTTATGGCACAGTTTTACAATAAAAAAAAACAAATTTAGATCTTTAGTCAACAGAAATTAACCTACTAAGAGCATTTTATATCAGTACCAGTACAGTTTTGATAACCTTAAGTTGATCACTCCCAATCATTTGACACTCTAAAATACCCAACATATACTCTTCTTTTTTATAGCATAATATTATTTTATGTGTATGCTGCTTTCAATAGAACAAATCAAAGAATTAGTCTGAACTTTTGTCAGCCCTGTTGAATTACAGAAACCTGATGCTATTTTCAAATTAGTTAATCTGGACACAAATAAACATTAGCTGTTAATAAATTACAGACAATAATCAAAGCATTAATTAGCTCAGTTGACTTTGACAAATTAATTCTCAGCCTTAATTTACTCTTGGATTGCTTTCTAAATACCAGCTTATGAATTTGATTCAATTACCTATCATTTCATCATCTACCATCAACTGAACATTGAGTTTGAGTAATCAAGTAAACCTAAAGCCAGCTGATGACCAAGTACATTTTCATTTTGTCACCAACACAAAGTACACCAATCAAAACAATGTAGATTGCCCTAAAGAAGCCTCACTCACACCAAACCAAGAAGTCACCTTGTGTAACAAAACCAAATAATTCCAAGCTTTCAAACACAACTCTTTTTTAACATGTTATGAAACCTTTTCTTTTGGACCCCAAAGTCAAACAAACACAATTTTCTAAGCTTTAGTAGAAGTATTAAAGAATCAACCTTGCACAATCCTTGAGACCTTTATGGTAAATTGGCCACCTTATAGTAAGAAAACACTGACTGCCAGAGTAATATAAAGCTGAGAAGAAATGAACAAACAATAGACCAACCTCTAGTCCTACTAATAATACATAAATACACTCTACCAGTCTACACACAGTTTTACAAGTAACAAATAGTCTATAATATACAAGCTCTCTTAGTGATACAATAGTGTGTTAGTTAATCAATAACTCTAATGAGCAGTAAATTTAGATTTTATAAAAAAAAAGGTTTAATGAACTTGTTAAAAAATTGTAGGTAAAAAAATAGTGGAGAAATTATCCCAAATAAGGATTGACAAACAAAATGAATTAGCAACAGATAAAATCACTCTCAAGAATAATTATGAATATCATGAAAGTGTTGATGATTAATAAAATGAACAGACCCAAAATTGAATAAGTGACAGAGACACTTGTATTAAAGAAGATCATTATTATATATCAAATTCTAAAGATATTTGCTTTAAAAAAATGTCAGATTTACTGAGGACCAGAAGTCTCTTCTTTCTTCTATCTCTCTATAAATATATCTCTCTTACTAAGCGTGATATTGGTGAAACTTGTACATAAAGAGATTATTCTTATCACCTGATGCAAAGAGTAATGAAGAATTCCTTTATTTATGGCTAGCAACTTATTATATTATATATTATTTAATCATTTGTAGGTTTACCATATAGGGAACTCCTGTTTTCCTGCATCTTTATATTATGTATCAAATTTTATTATAGAAACACTATAAAATTGGGATTTATATGGGACAAATTATATATATAAAACGTATATAAAGGGTTTATATTATTCTTTATATTTCATCATATTCTATTATATCAAAGTTTATTCAAATTTTAAGTTTATCTAAATATTGAGGTTCAAATCAAAGTTTTATAAATGCATTTTCATTCAAAACAAACTTTTGGTAATATTTTTTAAGCCAACTCTAACCACCACAAATGCAAGATAATGAAACAAAATTTTTTACCAATTCTTTCATATTTTTGGCAAATCTTAATCACCTCTAATGCTCACTTAATATATATACATTACATAGGCTACAATTATAATTACATCTAAGATCAGCATTTAAATGTTTCATAGGTTCATAAAACTCTTTAGCTTAAATGTTTTATATGCTTGTTACAAATTTGGCCTTGAAAGACTATTTTTGACATTCTATCTTAATAATAATAATATTAATATAATTACCACACTGTCCTGAAATTTTACTTTCCTGACAATAGTCTCTGAAACATTTAGATAGATTTTATATAGTCCAGTTTCAACTTTATGCATTTCCACTTTCAAACCAAACCAAACACACAAACAAATCTGGTTTTTAGCTTATAGGACATTTTGATTACTTTCTTCTTGTAGATCATGTTGATTAATCAAAACAAAAAGACCTTTCTCAATTGCATAAGTAAACAAATTGTTGCAACAAATGAATAAAAGACTTTAGAAAACAAATTTACCCTTACAAGCTTATTCATCAACTTTTAGCTGGTTTAAAAAATTGCTTCAATTTAAATTTTGCAAATTAGTTCACTTTTTAGAGAAAAAAACATACATAATGTTAAACCTAATTTTAAAGTTGATTTAAACCAGCTAGATGATGATTAAAATTACCCTCCTTAAATTTTTTTGTAAATCTATTAAAATTTCTAAGTTTAAGCAAATTGGGTTTAAAAACAACAATTTTGTAAGCTTTGATTACAATATAAATATTAGAGTTCACTTCAAATTGTAATAGTTTTATTATTTAAATTAGTTACTTTTAAAGAGTTTTGTTTTAATCATTCCACCTGTATTGGTTTTTTGTACTTGTTTTTATTAGTTGAATTATTTTTCTAAACTTATTGGACAAGAAAAACAAATATGAAGAAAAACTAATTTTTTTCTTCATAATTGTTACCATAACCTAAATTCTTTTTAAAAATTTTATAATTATTCAAAGTGGTTTTTCAAACAAAAATTCACACAATCAACTTTTTAAAAATTAGCTTTAGATAAATATAGTCCAATAAGACATGAATATTTTTAAAATTAAATATCAATTTTTAAATAAAAAATATTTTATTTTACCAAAAAAAGACTCCAGATTGTAAAACACAACATATAGCCTTTCAATTAAGCTCAATTAAAAGAGAAAACTAAAAAGATACTTTTAATTTTCAATGATTATACTATCAAATGAAATTTTTATACAAAGTTGTCTTCCTTTACGTGCGTTTCTATTTAAGATTAATTATAAAATTTTATTTCCATTTTGAAGCCTAAATAAGAAATTTTAATTTTCTCTTTTTTAAGAGCACTTAGATACTAATTAAAAATGAACCCCTCCTACTCTAAAGTCTTTGTCTACCCTAATTAACCCATCAGGACGGGGGATAGGAACCAGGCATAACAAGGAACAAACCAAAAGCAAGGGTGGGGGGAGGGAAGTCTAGCTATTCTGCCTAATAAAATAAATGTATGATGATACTATTCACAGATAATATAATTCACCACCTAGATATTTGATAATTTTTATTTGTTATTAAGACAGATTTGTATGCTATAGCATTTTGATATTGGACCAGAGTGTGATCTTAGATATTACTACAATACTACGAATATACAATTAATACACCATGTGCAAATCCTCAAGAATATAAACTATTATTTTGAACTCTGTCTTTATTTATTGGTGCTTGAATTTATAAGCAAAGCCGCTTTACAAGTAATCGTGTCCTTTTGTATTTCTTAAAAACTCGGGGTGGTGAGAGAGAGGTTGCCAAAACACCCATTCCTTTTATCACGACTTCTATTATAGGTTCCACGACAAACGTCGAAGTGAAACTTGAAATTAGATGAAGTTATCCATAAGTAGCAAATTAATCCTTTTATAAAAGTATGACTTTCTGTTTGTACCTGTAAGTGGAAGGTTTTTAACTATTTTGGGGAGATTATCACCACCACCTCATAAGAGAATTCCCCCCCCCCTCGACTTTTTTAAAATTTTCTTTTTGTAAAATTCAAAGTTGAGGATTGACTATCTCCTTTCCCTTAAGTGAACCTTAAGGCCTATTGGTGTAGTTGCTAATCCTTATAATAAAGTAACAGGATGTCTTGTTTGTTTGTTTGTCTTTACCGTAGGATTTCGCTAACCGCTGAACTTATAGGGTTCTCCTTAATAGGGTAGCTTCTCATAAGTCTAGTGAAGGTTTGTAACTATTTTGGGGGAGGGTACCACCACCCTCCCAAGAGAAATCACAAAAAATTGAAAATTTTAAAAATATTTTTAGAGACTTCAACGCAACATAGACACTAGACATATATATTTGATATAAAAAAGCATTTAAAGTGCCACTAGAGGCCTCTAGGAGGCGTAGCCGCTAGTGAGGGATAAATCAACAATTCTATTTAATTAATTTTTCATCAAAAAGCTTGTGCAATTTACTTTGCTTTATTGAACAAGGATGACAAAATACATGGAAAGCTCAACAAATTAGATAGTCAAACAAACAAAATTAGCACTTATAGAGTGTCATGACTTGAGAAACTTTTATAGAATATATAATTGTGTCTTATATTCCGAGACATCGACATTCAAAAAATGATAGAATGATAAATGTTTTTTTAACATGTAAAAATTTGTGGATAAAATATAAAAATGAACCTTTTTCAAAATGGACATACAGATTTTCTGGTAATGATTATAGAGTTGCAAATAGCGCTTTCTAATATCATACCTTATTATTACAAGAATCTTCTGATTCAGAAAGAACTGTCCAAATGAACCCGAATCAGTGACGTTTCACAGTGCTTCAAAATGTGTGGGCGTAGTATGACTCACACACACACACAAACCAAAATTTTAACCAAAGCCATTTATTTGATACAATTAGGAGCGTATTCGTTTCTTTATAAAAGCGAAGCTTTTCTATAATTAAAAACGTAGCTCTAATATAATTAGGGTCTGTCCGTCCGTCCGTAACGAATAGCTTTTTTCGTTATTTAGGCATGTTAGAATTGTCCTATCGATTTCAAACTTTGCATGATGATTCCTGTAGTAGTTAGTTACGAAATAGAAAGCGTAGCAACTCTATAATCTTTACTAGAATGTCCGTATGTTCATTTTAAACATGTTGATTTTTAACAACATGTTTTTATGTGATATAATCATCCAATTGATCTGATTTTTTAGTACTGATTTCTATTACAATAAGGTACAATATTATAAGCGAAACATCTTTATAATTAAGCCCTAAACATATCAGAATGTTCTTAAACATTATTCTGTATTTGCCACAAATTTACGAATAATTTTGTCAAAACAGATCATGAATATCGTGGCTTCTATTACAGCTAGAGACCTGTAATTTTTTTTGGTAAACCCTTGGGTCAAGACTAAATGCTCAAACATAGCAATAACAAGTACAATTATTTCAATAGCAGCAACCAAAGTGAACGTACAAGAAACAATTATACAATAACAATTGTGTACAGTAGCTGTGCTACAAAATGATAATGTAATAAGTGTTAGAAAATACAAAAGTTTTAAAATGTAGAAAATCTCAGAAAAAGTACAAAAAATAAACGACACATTTAAAATCCCCAATCAATTTTAACATTGTTTCTTAAATATATTTTTCTTTCATTTAGGAATTAAAAGTCTTACGTTTTTGTAAAAAAAAAAGGCTGCAGTTTGGCGTCTAAATGAGCTTATTTAGCAGCTGAACTTCTGCAGCTGTAAATCAACAAATATTTGGGTAAGCTACAGCAGTTTGAAAGTTATTCTAATTTATAAAGTAGGCCTTTTGATTCAATAAATATATGAAAAAGTACATTGCAATTTACCTTACCCTGTAAGGTCTAAATTCCCCTTTTATTTTTAATTATCATCTAAAGATTTCAGAGCATCATCTGCTTGATAATGGGATGCAATACTGTAACACCCAAGGATGTTAGGTTAAGTAACATCCAACAGACAACCAACCCTTTGATTAACACATATTCACATATATGCATTTTTTGTTATTTCTTAACCTGATAAGGCCATTGCAAAACCAAAAATTTTAAAATTAACAGGGTTTATTTATGTAAAACTTCTATAAAAGTACAATAATGACCTATTAAATTTTACTTTTTTTCAGAAATTAAATTAAGAAACAAAACATAAAAAAAACTTCCAAGACCTTTACAATCATTTATATAAAATTTGAAAATATTTAGTTTGAACCAAAAAAAAATATAAAAGAAATAATCAATATGCATATAAAACCTTTTCAATTAAGTGCTGATTGCTATTTCAAGTATGATTTTAAGTGTGTACACAGTTTTCAGTTAAGTAGAAACCATATGAATGTAACAATGAATCCTAGACGTATTTTAGAATTAGGATTCCTTGTCATATTTTCATATTCACTTTATGGTACTATTGGTAAGTTATAATAGTGTTAGGTAGTCACTTTGTTTACATCTGGCATTCACAATAATTGAATTTGAAGCTAATAAATTTCTTAATGCAATAACCACTATTCACCTGCCCAAATCATTTTACTCAACAGATTGATTAACTATTAAACACTTCTAAGGTTTCAAAAGCCTTGTTTTACATCCAAACTGTGCATTGTTACAAGTTTCAATAATAAAATCTACATTGAAACAAATAAAAGTAGCCCAAAGAACTATCATACATGCATACTTTGTAAAAAGGGTTCTTTCTTATCTTATCAGAAATCACAATTTTAAAATTTTAGAAAAAGTGATTGAGAACCCACAGGTGAATATAATTTCTACCAAAGATATCAGTGAAGTTGACAAGCCTAGGTAATGCATTTTACCTTTATTTACTAAATAAGCACAAAAAATCACGGATATCTTTGAAAAAAATAAAACCGTTCAAAACATAACCGACAGACAGAAGGAAAACAATAGATGCACCTATTCATAGGAATCTTCAACTGAAAATTTGATTTCCCCATAATGTTACTGACTGACAGTCTGATTACTGGAAAGAAAAAGTGAAGTATAGAGTAGATTTGCTAAAAACCATTGAGTAACCATATTTTTGCCAGGATTAAAGTATGTGCACCAAATCAGTTTGAGTATAGTGTTGCTAAAACACATGGATACAATGGACTAGCTGACTTTTGGGCAGGCAAGGATTTAGTAATAAAGATTTTATATTTTCAGTTTAAAGCTAAATTATATCATGGGACTATTCATAAAGGAAAGATATTTTTCAGGTATAAATGAGAATTATCCCGGTAGGGCATCTTGGCAAATAGATGCTAATCATACATACAATGAGACTGTAAACTCTCTGTTTCAAGGATCAGAACCTGTAAATGTTTCAGTAAGAGTTCAAATTTAAAAATAGTTATATAAAAGTGATTGTCTGTAGCTAAGTATCATGCTAACTGCTGAACCAACATAGTTCTCCTTTAAAATATAGTTTCTAACAGGTCCTGGGAAAGTTTATGACTAATTTGGGGAAGGATAGAACAACCCCTTGAAGAAAATTGACTTTCTTCCCCCCATTTTACATAAAAAATGATATAGACACATTAGACTTATTTTTATGTTTAAAGTAATATTGTATTTAGTTTGAACACCATGGACCAGCAGCTAAAGAATTCACTATGAATAAAGGATTTTGTCATGCAATAGACTTAAACTCAGATCATCTCTACATCAAGTATCTTTATTATTAATTTTTATAAAAAATTATAGATGATTTTGACATTAATATTGATTTGTATTGCTGATTTTTGTCATAAATTTGCGGTATTATCCTCTTAGAATTTTTTTTTTCAATATTGAAAATTTGAGAATCAGCCTATCACATCAGCATGATTGCTGACAATGGTGGAAGCCATGAGATGCATTGGATCAAGCTTCTGCTAAACACCAAGGTTTGTTATTTGCTTTGTTAAAAATTTACATCTAAACTGAATAGTGATTAAACTTCAATGATTGGTGTTGGTAATCTTTTATAAACAAGTATGCAATTTAAAGCAAATCCTTTATTAACTTAAGATTTTATTTTAGGTAGAGTATATAGAGCAGAGATCAAGCTTCAGCACTATGAATCTGTTCGCAGAGGTTGGGGGAAATTTAAGTCTCTGGATGAACTTATCATTTATAGGTATGCCAACTTTAGTTTTAGTGAATTTTGGGTGGACAAGCCTCAGTTTAGACCCCAAACTCTTTTTAAAAATATTAATATTACAAGTCAACTAAGTTTTTGTTATTTGTCTTTTTTTACAAAGATAAAAAAAATATTTAAAACCGTGGAAATATACAAAATAAATCACAGACATAATCAGAGAAGTCTTCACAATAAATTTCAGCTCTCCAAATACAATAACAACTAAGTTAATCACATTTTCCTATTAAAATTTCTATGTCACCCTTAACAATAATAACTAAGTTAATCACATTTTCCTATTAAAATTTCTATGTCACCCTTAAAGTTTACCAAAAATCTAATAAACATTAAAACAAATACACTTAAATCTCGTAGGTCAATATGAACACAAAAAATTCAGGGATTATGAATAGTAACCAAACTGTTACAAAGATAAGGAGGGACATTTCAAATCATTGATGAGCTGTGCTAATAAAAAAACATACTTCATATTAGTTATATATAAACAGCTTTCTGGGGATATAAAATGTACAATTATAACATTAAAACAAGTTTTTTTTTCAGCCCTGAGATGCCAAAGGCAAGGGCTAAAAACCTGGTTTTAATCTTAAGATTGTACTTTTTTTTATACTCGGAGAAAGCTAGATATTAACAATGCTAGATATAGTTTTTTCAAATAGATGAGAACTGGTTCTAATCCACCGGATATTAATCAGTTTTAAATGAAAACGAGAAAAGTATTTTTATTCTTTTATTTTCATGCGTCTAATTTCTATATGCACATTTCTTGAGTTTTACTTTTCAGTCTACTAGCAGCTACTAGCCTACTACACCCCATCACCTACGGGACGGTGGGGAATAAATAGACTAATTTCTAACAGGGCTCGGCAGCCACGCATCAGTCGCCTATAAGCCTCAGGGAAATCAACCTTTTACAATTCAAAAGCAGCTTAAAGGATGCCTGCAAGAAATACACCAATCTAACGCTGAAAGACTGCCACAAGTAAACCCAATACCTCAAATTTGAAGCGTTCAGCCAGAATTGTAGGCATTTTAAAATGATATTTTATTTACAATGAAAACTACCGGCAACCTAAGCTTTTGGACACCATGGAAACTGTCCCAATTTTGTATAACTTTTGCGGAACATGTTCCAGTTACGTCATATTTTTCTTTCCCGAAAAAGAGAAGGGGGAAAGAAAAAAAAGGGAAGGGGGGAAGAAAAAAGAGATGG
>LS051943.1:0-12093 GCA_900241095.1 Acartia tonsa | reverse complement strand
GGATGCCTCCGCAAGAGGTATTCAGTAAAATTTTCATTTTTGGGTTAAATTTACTAGAAAAGACATTTCCCCACTCTAGCTGTTACAACCGAGGAGAGAGAGAGGAGAATGGGCTGTTTATTTAACTAGTCCCCAAAGTTTTATAATAACGGTCTTTGATTGGTTGGTTCATTCAATTGAGTATCCAAACGTTTCAACCACTAAGGTTGATCTACGGAAGGGGTAATTTTGGGGATGTACATCAATTTATATATAGGCCATTGTTTTATCCCTTCAGATCCCTGCATTAAAGCACTCGCCTGACATGACAGTAGTAACATTGGTTTTGTGTTTTACATGTTGCCACTCTATGTTCCTCGCATATCTATTGGTTTTGAAGTCATGGGGAATAAATCCAATTTCTCTTTTGCCAATCATTGGTCAGCTTTGGGTACAAAATATTATTAAAAACAAAAATAGAAAATGATTTTCTACTTCTAAGGATGATTTTACCTTTCTTTCGTGATATCTTTTTCAAGGACGTCCAAGCTTTTTGCTAGGGGGGGGGGGTGAAATGTGGGATTTTGAAGATTTTTGGGGGGTTGGGTGATAATATAATGTACTTTCAAACACTATTCTTATTTCAAGGGTTTGTGTTTTTTTATAGAATAATTATCCTCAAAAGTCCCCCCCAAAAAATTTGAATTTTTTCAACCATGAGAAAAGGACAGACTAACTTTCAAATTTTGACAGCTTGGAACGGTTCATTTAACATTATCCTGTGTTTTCTATTTTTATTTCAAAAGTTTCTCAAGAAGTTTCTGTGTTACTTTAGATCCCTTAAACGGAATAGCCATATAATCTTACATGATGAATATTTATGTCATAGCGATTTCTTAGAAATTTAATTTAATTAGATTCTTCTACTAGCTCTAGCCCCGTGGGGAACCTAACCACTGTTTGAGAACAACTTCATCTATCTGAATAATCAAAACTATCCTAATGTAACCTAACCTAACATATTGTGAATTTCAGGCAATCCCGTGTGGATTAATTTCATAATTCACTCGCTCAGTATGATAGATATTAAAGGTTAATTAAATATAATCAACAAACAATGTTCAATCACATCCGCTAAAAAATGGATAATTAGCAAATTATTAGAACTTCATAACCCCCTCACCGCAATCATATTCATATGACGAACGCGATAGAAAACGTAATTAAATATAATCAAGAGATGCATATAATAATGTATGTGAAAATTTCTTGAAGGGTTATCAAACATAATGATTAATAACAATGATGTTAACATCCGTAACAAGGAGAGAGAAAGAATAAATTGACTGCCCCAAGTTTATAAATCTGTTCTGTCATTTGTTAGATTAAGTCTTTATTGGAATGAATTAAACAGCAGAGCCTTTAAATTTAAACATAATAAAAATTAGGGTTCATTTTGTGAGATACATTAATTAATTTTCCATTGTCTTATCCCTTAGGATCCCTGATTTTTAAGTATCTATTAGTCATAAATCTTAAGAAAGTACAAAATGAAGTAGTTTAAAGAGTAGCTACACTTGACTAGCTCTGTAGCTCAATCAATGACCATATTACCACCTGCTATGGCCTTACTAACACAGTGAAAGGTATTCTCAAATTTTAAACTTTAAAAATATTAAAATAAAGTTAAGTGTTTTCTTTTGATTCTCCTCTAACCTCTTAACCGATAAAGTTTTACATTTTTAGAAAGCTTCAATGTTTAATGTGTATGATGATTGTAGGCTAGTTACTTTTGGAATGGCTTTTATTCGATTTTTCTAATATCTCCATTTCCCTTTGAATATAGAGAACCTTGCTGATATGGCCGCTGTTTCTTAATTTTGTATTATAGCCAACCAACTATTGGTAATGTGATGTGCCTGATTTAGAACCAAGGCATTTGCCAAACTTTTCTATGTAAACCTTACAAGGCATAAGATAAGTAGAAGTTGTATTTTACGAAATTTTGTCTTTATAACTGCTGAAGAAAGTCATATAAAAGGCAAATACAGGTTCTGATTTTGTATAGCACATACATAAGTATATATTTTTTTAAATTTTGAAAAGGTTTGTTTACTGGACAAAGTGACTTAATATTCTTTTATAAGCAGTATTTTCTGTGGTTATTTAAAAGTAAACTTTTTTAACTTGCACACATGCTCAGACTACTGAATATCTGGCACTAGAAAGTCCAGATCAAGATTAATTAAAAGTAGTAGGAAGGGAAGAAAAGGTTAATGAATTAAAGGAAAACAGTGGGGGGGTGGTTACTAGGTTTGTCTCTTGCCTTAATATCACAGTAGAACATAAGATAACCTATCCTGAAAACATACTGTCATATTAGACTAAGCTTAAAGAGAAAGTGATAGTGGATTCTTTTATGTAGGGTATTTATCATTCAACCTTAGGGATAAGACATTGGATGGTCTATTATAATAAACTAAATAACCCCTTCAGTTGAAAAATAGTTTAAGAAATAACTTATATTAGAAATTCACTTGAGCAACATTTAAATATTTATTTTAAAAATCTACATGGTTAAAAATTATGATTTCAAAGATATTTTAGAACTGGAATGGTTCTAGTAAAATCTTCTTTTATTAATCCCTATGCCAAGTTTAGAAACATATTAACTGGGACAAGGTTAATTATGATCTTTTCATTTTCTCCTTTTCCTAATTTATTTTTGATTATATTAGAATTATATGTATAATACTATTAAATGAATAGATTTTTTATCTTTTTTCAAGGGAAATGATTTTAAATAGGTATAAATACCCATTAGAACCTTAGATTAGTGGTTTGAATTTATTTACTGAAAGATTAATTCATCCTATTTCTCTATCCCTGTATAAGATAACATGGTTCTGCTTCATTTCATTCATCTTTAATTAGTACTTAGGGATACAGACATAGGTCAATAGGATAATAAATTTATCCCGCCCCTCTTCAAGTTTTGTATTGAAATCTGCCTTTGTTAGTTTGAGAATTTTAAGATGAAGATTTAATGAACTATTAAATTATTCGGAAAAAAGATTTAGTGTTTCTACTGTTTTGAATGGTTTTTATTATTAGTAATTGCGACCTTTTTATCCGACTATTTATTCTATTTATTTTGCTAAGTTGGTTATACCCATTCTTGATTATAACTTCTTTCACAAATCAGAAAGTTTTTTACTAGAAAGAAGATAGGTAAAATTAATATTTTATTTTAAAAATGTACTAAAACTTTACCTAATTGTTCTTCACCAGAAAGCTTTAATATATTCACATTAAGCAGGTTTTTTGTTATTATTTATCAATAATGTTATGCTATGTGGTGAAAAATTAAATTGCAATTAACCTATTCCTGTATTACTGACGACTCTAGACTTTTCCCTGAAAAGTTAACCAACCCAAAAAAGGATATAATTAAGTTTAAGTTTGATTAAAAGTTAACTTTCTAAACTACATTCAATATTTCAACAAAGTTTATTTATATATTTATACAGAATATATCAATATAGAAAACTTTTAGTATTACAGTATTTTTTTATGTGTATGGTGTTTATTTTGCCAGCGACTCTTATTTTTATTTCCATACTCGCGGACAACTGTCTAAATGGCATACCATAATTTTAATGTAGTTTAAAGATTTGTTGACTTTTAAAATTAACGGTTTAATATTTTTGTTAAGGTGCTGCATACGGAAAACTGGTAGGAGGAGGTACTGGCCCACTCTCAAGCTATCGCTACAGCCCCTACCCCATTCCATCAGTAGGCGCAGCGGCCAACGGGCTATCCGCAGCCAGTCTAGCCGCGGCGGCCGGAGGCCTCCAGTACACAGTTGCACAGCCCGCCAATCCCATGGTTTCAACACACTCAGTTTTGTCCGCCATAACCTCTAACCCCCACCACCCAGGGGCAGCCGGTGGTCCTACCGCATCCGTGACCCCGGCGGGCGTCAATTCATCCGCCAACGGAGCTGAAAACGGCGCCGACCAGACCCAACAGCAGCTGACCTCTGTCTCCCCGGCTGTGGCGCACGCCCTGCAACAGGCCGCTGCCGCCGTCGGCGGTCATCCCGGCGCCCCCGGCGTTGGACAACATCCGACTATGTCCGCCCTGCAAAGTCTGACCTACCCGTACCAGTTTGCGGCCGCCGGCCTCCATGGTAATCTTGACCTGGCTAGCATGTACTCGCTGCCGCCAGCCGCAGCTGGTATGTACACCCTCTAAGCTTTGTACTAAACCGGTTTTTGTACAACTATGTATAAATATGTACATTCAGTAAAAAAAAAGAAACGACGAAGAATTCTGACGTATTTCAAATGAAGAAAAGGAAAGAAAAAATATAAAAAAAAGTGACAAATCTACAAGAAGTGTATGGATGCAATTTTTTAGTTTTATGCTCCCCTTATCCCCCCTGCTCCCTATTAATATTAATATATTTTTTGTGAGCTTTTAGCATTTAAAACAATAATTTAATTGGTGATTTTATTAACAAGTTGTTATGTTACAAACACAATCCCCCCTAACCTCCCCTATGACAAACCAATATCTTATTTTAGATAAGATTTAAAATTAATATGTTTAATGTATTATAATGTAAATAACTTAACAGTTTATCTTTTTATTAAAAAGATATACAGGAAAAAAAAGATACCTAAACTACGCAGTTATACATTCAGTTACATTTTATTCAAGCTAGAAAATATAATAAAATAAATTATTTATTAACTAAAAGAATAACACCTCAAATAACTTAATATGGTTGTATTTTTAATATCTTTGTTTAAATAAAAAAAAACAGTATTGATAATTTTCTTATTATGCCTCTTACTTATAAATATTTGTTACTTAATAAGGGCTGTTTTTAGTAACTCAGGGTACTTTTATTATATTAATATTATTAGGTTTACCTATTTACTTAGGTAGATCTATCTCTTTTTTGATAGGGGTACCTATTTTTCAAGTGATTCCACTTATTATGTTTAACTCAATAAATGAGGCTTTCTTTAGTAATTAAGGCAAAGCATTATGAATATGTTTTCCTTTCGCCAAATTTTCTGTAATTTTTAGAAGTTATCTTATAGAAGATAATTAAATTTTAATTTTAAGATAAAAAATAGAATAGGATAAAAAACAATACTTTTATGATTAGTAAAATTATTAGATTTTTTTGTAATGTGAAAATTAGCCATGACTTTAGATTTAATTCTCTAGTCTTTGTTAAATATTGAGACTTACTTATGTACTTACAATAAAAGAAATATTTTTTTAATGTAAACCTTTTTTTAAGGTTTTTAGAAAAGGCAAAAAAAACATAAATATGCAAAAATGTTGAGATAAAACTGGGGCCAAGTCAGCCACCTGTGTTATATAAAATGACTAACCTTAAATAAACAAGAATTGAGCTTTGTATAATATAAAAAGAGATTCATTTTTATTATAATTTTTATTAATAATGCTGATACCATGATGTTGCATTTACTCATAATGAAATATGTTTTAAAATATTATAGAAAATAGATTCTACAGTTTTTATAACAACTTGTTAAAAAAGTTGTTTTGTTCACTATTGAATCTATTTTTATTACTGTTATTTGTGTATTATTTTATTTTATAAGTTTTATCTTTTAAGATGCCATACTATTCTATTATTAAGATTTTGACTTTAAATCTTTTTAAAAACTTTTTCTCCTGGTTCTAAATTTTAAATTTTCTTCTCTATTTTCATATTTTTAATACAAAAAATTGTCCCAAAATGTGGATTTTTAAAATATACCTCATTGCTATTTCAAAGATTTAAAATAAGATTTCATTTTTAGATTACTCAGTGAAAACAAAAGCCAATTTAAGTTGCCAAACTGAACTGAGTCTGTTTTGGTTGCCAATTTTGTTTGTTGCCATAAAGATATTATACCTATAATATAAGTTTAACTCTGTAAGGTTGAGCAATAGCATAGACAATAATTTTCAACTTTTTTTTACCACTTATAATTTAAACTCACAACGATCTATAATTTTAATTTCAATGTTAATTAAAAAAGTAAATGTTATTTAAAATGAGTATAGGCTCAGTCTTCCTATGAGTTGTATACAAATTATTATTTAAACAAAGATTTAACATTATTTTTAGGTTTTCATTAGCATTCATATTGTATTTATTGTTAAATCTTTAATTAAATAATCATGCTAATTGTAAAATCTATGCATTATTTGATATTATTATTATAGAAACTACAGAGAATAAAGAAAATAGACCAAGATGTATTTTAACTATGCTTTTTCACACATGTTTGAAATCAATAAAGAAAATGAAAATAAAATGCAATGAAAAAGAAATAAAACTGAGTGTTACTGATGAAATTGTCCTGTATTAGTAAAACCCTGAGCTATAATTATTTGACCTTGTAGAAGCAATAATGATTATGATAATAATATAGTTAATAGTTATAGTTTCATCTTTATTATTAGATAACTAAAATAAAAACCTATTTGTCTAGTTATAGCGCAAGTTGTAGCATGGTTATTGTATAAGAACAAGGCATGTTTTTAATTGTAAGGCATTTTTGTATTCATTAAAATTAGATGTTAATATAGTAACCATAAGATATGAATTTCAGTTTATTTTATAAAACGATAAATTTTCTTTGATTAACAGAGAATTTTTATTGTTGAAAGCAATTTATTTCAGTTAATATTTAGCAATAAAAAGATAATTAGAGCTACTTAAAATGTTATTTAGAGCTAGTTTTGATATCTACATATATAGAGACAGTTACCTTTTTAATTATAACTACTACAGCATAGTATTTCATATCTTTAATAAAAAACCACAACCCAAGTAAACAAACAAAAAATAATCTCTCATTGCCTTTCCATGAATCCCTGAATTTGGATTATAAAGTTTCTTTGATAGATTCCATTTGGATAATCCTTAATTATTTTTCATGGGAAAGAAAACTTTTAAAACACACTTCAGAGCAAGAAAAATGTAAAAAAAAATTCAATTTTATTATTATAAAAAGGAAAATATGTTTCTATTTTTCATGGGCCAAAATAATCCAAAATGTAAAAATATTTTTAGATAATTACTTGGGCGTGGTTTTTCTTAATTATAACTTGTTATCAATTCATTAAATGTACATTTAGATTAAATATTGCTTTTTATGCCTATTTTGCATAATAAAAAGAGTAAAATCAAGCATTTTTGGCATATTAAGTAATATTAGATAATCAGTTCACTATTAGAATTCCATGGAATTTTACTACTTATTAGTAAGCTTCCACAAACCAGTAATGTTTAAAAATCATCATTTCAACCAAAATAATTTAAAAGCCACATTAAAAAAAAAAAAATTTGCTTTAATTGTAAAAGATTTAAAAAATAAATCTTAATGTTTTTTAAGCAATGTTTTTCATCAATGTGTGTTTAGAAAATTTAAAGTGGCTTTTAAATTTTTTTGCTGGACAACCGTAGTGGCAATAGTTTTATTAAACATTGTTCATGTATTATATAATTATTATTATTATTATTATAAAACTGTAGATTTTAGTAGTTTGCAATAGATTTATCCAAAATAGTTTTTAGTTTTCAATTAGAGTAGATAATTAGCAAATAATACATATTTACATAGTTTAGTAGTAAATAGTTAAACACACCTCTCCTTAATATTTTTTAGGTTAATCAAAACCATTAATGTTTAATAAGATACCTAGGGTATGTAAAAAATTGACTTTTTAATGTATTTGAAAACTAGTTTTCATTAAATGGAATACCTACCTAACATTAATAGTAAAATATTCAAATTTTTATTAGATCGAAAATAGTTGTTTGTCGCATCGTATTACAGCTTTCCGCGGATATAAAAATGAACAATTATAGGATTAAAATCAGGTTTGTTAGACATGAGATGCAGAAGGCACAGGGTAACAAAACTGGATATTATGATTGTACATTTTTATATTTGTAGAAAACTAGATATAATACGAAACGATACAAGATTTTTCAGTGTAGCTTAGAACCGGTTCTTATCCACCGAATATTAATCGGTTTCGAAGCCATACTGGAAAAATCAAGAAACCTGGTGTGGTTTGGTTTTACCCATCTTTTATTTTGGAGAGGAGTGACAAGTAAACGTATTAGATTAGTAGATTTAAACAGAAAATAATAGTTCATGTTATAATAATAATAAAATAAAAAATAAAACAAGGATGAAATGATCCAAGGGCGGTGAAGCACTAAACACAATAATACTTCGGTGCATGATAACAAAGTATCACACGTAAAAATGATGGAAAAAATATCTTAAAGCAGCCGCAAAAAAATATAGATATGAAAGAGCGAGATAATTTATCACGAGAACATTGGTAAAATAACCGATTTTAACTACGGTAAAGTAAGGATACTCTTCAATCTTTCTTTGGTGATCTGTAAAGCTTTATTGTGAAATCCGTTAATAATTTTTATTTTGACTTCTACAGTTTGTTCTTTATTTGTCAGAGAACGTATAGAATATACGTTGATATTATGACAGGGGAAAAATGTCGTCAATGTAGGTTGCTAACATGGACATCATATATTGGTCAGTTCGTTCATCCAGTAGGTGTGGAAGGGGTAAATTGTTATTTTAGCCAGTTACTAGTTTCTCTTTTTTTTGGAGAAAACGAAAATCTGGTGTAATATCCAAGTAATAATATATCCATTAAGCGATTATATGTGGCGCACTCCGATCAAACTATGATTGTTGAACTTCAGGAAAGAGTTGGATACAAATTATTTTTTTCTAATTAAAAACTAAATTTTATGGGTAATTTCTGGCTAAGGCTGCAGGATGAACGATAATCATAATTACATCAATACATTAAGATTTTATAAAAAAATGAGTAATAAATAATGTTGGTTAATTTTCATATGACACATAATGTAGAATTAGAAATACTGCATGTTAACATTTATTTAAAAAATAAGGACAAATAATTTTAATTTAACAATTAAAACAAATAAGTTTAAAAACTATAAAGTAGCAGGATGTCTGTTTGTCTCTCTTCAAATTCAAATATACCTAATGTGAATAGAATGAAAGTGTATTGGGTGGTTTTATTTTGCCATGCGAGCTTGGCATTGGCATCCACAGGGGGTATGAACCTTGGGGGAAACAGTTCAATTAAAAGGCCTCCAATTTTGATTTTATTGGAGGATGTTATTATCCCGCAACACTAAATCCTAAATTAATTTTGGATTTGAACGTGCTTGTCGCCTTTGCTGAATTTCAGAGAGTACTAACAGTTAATTAGTTTGTTTAAAAGCGCACCTACCCAGGGATCTCAAGTAATAAGACAATGAACGATAAATTGATGTGCGTACCCAATGCTGATAAACAAAAATTGCCCTTCTGTAGCCTGAAATCGACTGGAAAGTTTGGGCACTTCAAATTAGAAACCGTTCAAATGCCCAAAGTTTTTGGGCCAACAAATAATATAACTGGGTTATAAAACTTCGGTTACCAGTGTAATTTACTGATAAATGTCCCCTTTCGCCCTGTCAAAACATATTCTTTGGAATTGTCCTAATGGTCAGTGTCATACCAGCGGAAATAAACATTAGGCTGGTTTCAGAGTTGCTGAAAAATTGCATTCACAGTAAATATACATTGGGCTGGTTCCAGAGTTCCTTTAAAATTAAATTCACATTAAAGTTACAATACTACTTCGTTGCATATTATTTTGATCAATTTGAGATAATCTAGTAGAAGATTAGTCACAAAAATAGATTTCCCTCTAATGTAAAATCCGGGGATTATGTTCACTATGTGACGATGCTATTGCAAAAAAAGCAAACAAAATTGACGTATATAATGATTGGTGGAAAAGTTTGATCTTGGATAAAATTTCTTCCGTTGTTATACCCCTGTCCCTGATTGTACCTATTAGTTAGAATAATGTATGTCATTACATACAGATACATTAACATCACATATTAAGCATAGCTACTTTCTTATTCAACTATTTTTTTGATCACCTCTTGGGGCAAAGCCCCTAGAGGCTAGGGGTGAAGCCGCTAGTAAGTATATAACATACTATAGATGAAAATCCTTTATCGCTATTGCCAACTGATTTCTTCAATTAATGGAAGCTTTTTATGTCCCTGGATGGTTATAGGCTATTTGATTTTTAGGTTTAAAACTTGTGATGGGTTTATGCTAGAGTACACCTTTTTGTGAACACAGTAATTCTTGTTAATTACCAATTTGTTAATGATGGAAGAAAGTATTTTTCCAAACAATTAGCATAAACCAAACAGAAAATATATCTTATAATTAGAAAGATGGAATAAATACTCCATTACAGCTTAAGTTTTAGATGAAAAATGTACTTTTTTTTCGTGCGTTTTTGCGATTGCAGTTACGATCTTCCGAAAATGTTTTTCGGAGATCAACTTTCTGCAACACGTTGCAATAAATTCACTCCTGCCCTATCTCTAATCTAATATTTCTTTGGGGCTCGACTAACCTAACCTAACATACAAAAAGCATCAAATTTTTTTCTCAAAAAAAAATATGATTGCAATCGCCATTAATTCCTCAGCTAAGATTTGCCCTGATAATTCAAAATCCCAAGTAGTACACAGGTATTATGTGTAGTCCCAGTCTAACGTTATAGCTGTTATTGTATCGGCAGCCGCCTGTAAGCTTCAGAGAAATCAACCTTTTACAATTTGAAAAATCAGCTAGGAGTCTAAACCGGATCCAAGTAAGGTTTTCATGAAAAAAGTTCAAATCGTCCAAACGGGTTTAAATTTGAGGCTTTGTCGCTCCTGCCGAGCCCTGGTGATTATAAGTGTCATAAACTAATGGAACTTTGGTTAATGACATACAAAATAAATCAATGCTTTATTTTAATAAAAGTAATCATAGCTGACATATGATCGACGAGCAATTTTAAGTAATATAATTGACTAATGTATATGTCGACTATATGGCATAAAAGTAGCCATGGCTGACTAATTATCAACATAACGATATTCTAATAATGTCTACTATGTTAATATAAAAAAATAACAAAATTTCAAAAATCAAAATCAAGAACTGCAGCACGAAGTGACACAGCGTATAGTGTCCAATAAAAAATGACGGCATACAAAATAAATGACTAATGATAGGCCAGCATACATAGTAATAGACCAATGGTAAATTGTATACTGGCCTATCATTGGTCATATTTTATTGGACACTATACGCTGATTCCCATAAAGTCAACATGAGCTAATTATATGTCAACGTATTACCTCCAGGTCACACATATTAATGTATGCAACTTTCTAAATATTCCTAAAGTTTGCGGAAATTAAATTTTTATATCATGACACCAACTTAAAATTATTTGTTTATTTTTCACTCAAATAACTTCAACTTAAAAAAGGATATTTTTCAAGCTACACATCAACGGCATACTATCGAAGACGAAAAGTGATGCCTTGCGATCGACAAAATACGACAACTGCTAAAATTTGTGGATTAAGGCTGAATTTTAAATTCAATTTGTCATATGTGAAAGTTAACAGGGATCTAAAGGGATGATACAATGGCCGATAATGATACACATCCCCAATGATGATTTACAAAATTACCCCTTCTTTAAATTACAATTAGTGTTGACATGTTTGGACACTCAACTTAATAAACAAACCAATTAAAATTATTGAAAGTCCCCAAAGTTATCAAATCAACGAACAAGAAAACATTATTATAAAACTTCGGGGACCAGTGCAATAGACAGCCTAATGTGCCCTCCCTCCCTGGAAAGTTGTATGTGTAAATTGTTTGGATATCTTAATTTGTTATGCCTTAACATTCACATTAAAGGGACTCTTCTGTTTTTGTTTTTATTAATAACTAGCAGTCAACGGAGTAAGAAAATGCAGTAAAAAAAGCCTTAAACCATTCTAGGGCTTTAACATAAAAACAAAACAAAAAAATAAAACCATCCCAGGCTATAAATACATTAATTTCTACCCAATATTATGTTTCAGTATAATCAATGCATAAATCCCTTCAAGAATAGCCAATTTAACAGAATCAAACTTTAAAA
>LS051940.1:0-14966 GCA_900241095.1 Acartia tonsa | reverse complement strand
CCCCCCCCCCCCCCCCCCCCCCCCCCCCCCCCCCCCCCCCCCCCCCCCCCCCCCCCCCCCCCCCCCCCCCCACGGGGTAAACACCCCTTTAACCCCACCACCCTTGAACGTCCCTGGTCGATAGTTTTGCGGGTTTCGTTTTAATTTTATATAAAATGTCCCAAAAATTGTTCTAGCCCCTTAAATCATATTTTTAGAATGTCTTTCCCTCGCTGAATAAAAGACCCCCTCGCGGGTGCTGTATAAAGGTCCTAACTGTAACCTATTGTATAACGACAGACTAAGAGTAACATAATGACAAAAAAATATTTCATGGCCCATTTCATTTTTTCAATAGAGGAGACATGTTTCTTAGTAAATTAATATATTATTAAGAAAAAAGCAAAACTACTTCATAGTTTATTAATTCTATAAGTGAAATATTAATTTTAAATCTTATAATATAGAATATTAACTTTTTGTCTTAAGCTTTAAATCTTAGAAATTGCTGCTCCCAACTGATTGAACTTTTCAGGGAATCTTTAGAGAGGTTTTATTCTATTTTCCTGACCTCCCACGCCCTCTCCTAGAGGGGCAAGGATATTGTTATATATCATAGGAAAATAATAATAATTTTATATTACAATTTTGATTCTGTTTTATAAAGTTCAACTATATTTCTAATTCTTGCTCTTTTAATATTGCACTCCTATACTTTACATAATATTGTACTTGTTTTATTACTTAATAGTAATCTCACCAAAATGTCCCATTGTTTTTCCTTCTTTATTACTATTTCATACAGACTATTTTCTACAGAAATAGTGTAGATTATTCTAATTTTATTTTTATTTGGATACTCTATTATAAAAGAATGGTAATTTTACTTTAATCAAGGTAAGACAATAAATTTTTAAAAAATTTTTAGATCTAGGTTTAGGTAAGACCAACAGGGATAGAGCCCCTCACAGACTAGAAATGATAGAAATATTCTTAATATTTTTTTAGAATCCTAGTTCTTTTCTTTGACCAAATTGTTAAAAAACAATTCAAGAAATTTAATAAACTATGAAATACTGTTCTAAAATAAAAGAATTAATAACAAAAGGGATAACAAACTGTACAAATTAATTTGTGGGAATAATAGAAAAATTGATTCAGAGAAAGATACATTAGTCTTCTTTTATATGCCCTCAGACAGGTCTAATTAGTTCAGAACACAAAACTATATGTTACAAAGTAGAGACATAATAATACTATATTACAAATATTTTTTAGAAAGTTACAGAATAGTTAAGATAGCTAAACCTTAAAACACAAAGAATAACTTCCGCTAACAATTTTTCTATCTTTATCTTTCAGAGCGAAATTAATTAAACACTGATTATAACTAAGATCACAAAAATATAGCAATACCTTTATATAGTCCAAAATTACACATGATCTTTAGAAAATCATACTTTCTTTTTATTTGTCCTTTTTACTGTTTTATATTGTGGTCCCAACTGAAATTGTCTCTAAGTTGATTTTAATTGTATATACAAGAAATTGTATTCAATAATTAACTTTTCAATTAGTACAAACATAGATACCATTGAAATATCAGTTGATATGTATTTTAAAGATTAAGTGTCTTGATTCATTACTTAGAAAATATATGAAAGCATTATTGAGTGGAAATTTTAACGACATTCAAAAGCAAAGTTCTAAATTCAAACGGTAGTAAACGAAATTTAAACATTAAGCAGAATATTAATTTACAAGTTCAAACTAAAATATATACAGATTTTTTGCAAAATTGATTAATTGATTACATTAAGTGTGATCCAGACAAGACAAGATTACCAGCCCTACTCCTATTTTTACCTACATAAAGTGTGACCCAGACAAGACAAGATTACCAGCCCTACTCCTATTTTTACCTTCATCAAGTGTGACCCAGATAAGACAAGATTACCAGCCACACTCCAATTCTTACCTACATCAAGTGTGACCCAGACCAGACAAGACTGCCAGCCCCACTCCCATACTCCATTGGCTTCTATCTGACATAAAACAGAGCATTAACATTCAAAATCTCGATTCTTTGAAGGAAAGTATCAAGAAAAAGTGTAAATTTCATTTTTACAAATGGTCTTTTTCACTAATGGATAAGCTATATTGCTTCCTTATGAATATAGGGTCTCATTATCTATAAAGAAAATAGCTCTAATATATAAGATATTCTAAAACCATCCAAGGTCCTATGTAAAGCTTCCCTGAAATCAAGAACTCATATGGTTTATTGTTCAAAAAATCTTAACTACTAACAAAAATTTTTTTATTTTATATCAAAGGAAGAAAATAATGTTAAAAAAATCTCATGATTAAGACGACTTTTAGATTCAACTCTTTGTTATCAAATAAAATTGGAAAAAAACTTACAACATGAATAGCAGGAATCATAACAAAAAACCCAACACACATGTCCGCTACAGCCAGGTTAACCAGAAACCTAAAAAGTGTTAAAGTAGTTCTTGAAATCTTAAGATTCAGACAAAAACTTACTTAGGATTAGCGGTTGCGCTCCAAGCATCTAGGGTCTAAAAGTTTAAAGATGGGGTAGAAAAAAGTCTAAAGTCATTTTAAAATGTTATTATAAAAAAGTAGTCTAAAACCATCCTAAGAACTTTTTAAAGCTTCCCTTACTTCTTTTAATTAATGGAATAGCATTAACAGCGTCGACTAAAAAAATATAGGGCCTAGCTTATAACAGTCTACTATCTCAATTATACTCTTCTTTTTCTAGTATATTTTAGCAATTCGGACCAGATTTATATTATCTTTTTTTAACAGTCTTTGTCCTTTTCTTAAAGTCACAATTCCTTTTGTAAAGCTTTTGAACTTATATTTTACCTTTTGGCTCTTGATTTTCTTAAATGTTCATTCAGTAGAATGGCAAGCAATACTTGAAATAAAATTCAATTCAATGTCTATTAAAAAGCCTTGAATTTTAACCAAACATGAACAATTATTTTCACAGGTAGCGCAGCAAAAACAAGTTTGCATCACAAACATAATACACACAGACAAATATATAGACCCGTGTTATACAGAATTTATCATTTGTTTTAAAATATGAAGTTTATATGCTTATAAAAATGAATATAATATACGTGGATACGTCAATTTAGTCTTCGTTTATTGGTCAATATTTTTCCCAGTAGGAGAGGAGGCGGTGGGGTAAAAGAAGTGGATGGGGGTATCATTGTATTAGCCAGCTGGTAGGACCATTTTATCAGAGTAGGCAAAAATATGACGCAAAATCCAAGGAATTATAATGATTTTATATAATTTTGAAATGGCCATTTTAGAATGTCGTCTTCTTACCAAGAAGATTTCCAGCAACAGTGATGATCATCAGAATATACAGAAATGGAACTTCAAAATTAAATAAAAAACTCTTATTTAATAATGTTAAGGAAGATGAAACAGTTGCAAATTGTTTAAAATTTATATAATTTCCATACTTAGGGTCCAAGTCAATTTTGTCAGATTTTTATCAGATTTAACATTTTTCAGCATAAGGAGAGAAGCGTCCAAAAAAAATTCTTAACTAAATAAGAGTTTATTTCCTGCCCAAATCAATGGAGACTGCTCTTGTTGTCCTGTCTAAAAAAGCATATATAGTTTTATTATATATATATTTTTATTAAATTATATTATATATATTTTAACAGGATTTTAAACCTTTTCTTTTCAAGTTTTCTTGCTTTATCTTTTTTACGTTTACAAAATGTTCTATCTTTTTTTGGACCTTTTCTTTTCCATCTACTGATTTTTGTGCAATTATAATCACATACAGCTTTAAAACCATTTAAAAATAAAGATTTTTTCATATCGTAGACGAAAAAAACAACTGATTAATTTGAATTTTGTGAGAAACTGATTAAGAATTAAATCCTTTTTCCTACCTGTTGAATTGTTCGTGATAATGTTTCATTTTTAACCATTTTTCATGCGCCTACTTATGAAAGTAAACAAATAAAGTAGAACAACATATAAAAAAACATTTTTTCTGCAGCTTAAGTTTTTAACAACTTATAAACTGGTTGAGTTTTCCTTTTTATGGAAGCTTCCCGCGATGGTTTTGTGCTGTTTTTCTGCCTCAAATTCTTACCTCTTTGAATTAAGAGTCCCTAGTCGCTAGGGGCGAAGCGCTTTTAGGTAATTAAATAATAAATAGTGGAAGATTAATAACGCTCAAACATTTCTTTCATAAATATACAAATACTGGACAATATTACAGACGTGACATACAGAAACTAATTCAAGAAAAATTTTTATACTAAAAATACATCATCACTTATAATACATAGATTTCAAAAACAAACTGAAACATTCTTTTACATAGGAAAATATTTTGATAAGGATAATTGTATAAATATACTTCCTTTGTTTATGAGTAATTATGAATATCAAATTAGTCATTTTATTTTCTTTTTTTATTTTGCCATCTAAATTATGCAAACATGGATTGAAATAATTCAGTTTCTCTAAACAACTATATCAATTGTCAGACGCTAAACATAGCAACAGTTCAGACTTTGTTTATTCGCACTTTTCTGAGAATCTACTGCCGCAGTCACTATTCTAATTTGCCGTCAAATCATAGATATGTTTCAACCGCAGCCGAGCAGGAAAATGTGTTAGTCCTTTCTTTAAAAAACCTTAGCACGTCAACCTACAACAATATGCAAAGATTCAAGGACACATCTAAAGAAAGCTAATTTCATTCCCTATTTGATTTCTGATTGGAATGGTTGTTTGTTGTACGTGTTTGTATGGGTTAGTCGTGGGTCATTTGTTTCAACAGGGGAAGCAGGAGACACTAATGGTCACGTGTCTTCGCAAAAAGATTCAGAGATAAAGGGTTGCTTTAATGAGTATATGCATAATTCTCCTTTCAATCTTTAAGCAATGTAAAGACATCAAATTCATGTTGATTGATTAAATAAAATATAAATTTAATCGCTTTGATTAAATAAAAATTAATAAAAGTAATAAAGGCTAACGTATTTTTCACGTGTTTGACAATAATGTAAGGAAACAATACAAATAGAAAGGTTAAGAAAATGAAGATTTTATATGAATTAAAAATATCTAAAAATCAAAGGACAAGATTAAGTCAGATAGATCCCTTTCCTTCAAAAAAAAAGTAAGGAAAGGAGGCGTATGGGTGTATTACTTAAGAAGAAAGTGACTGTACCAAATCTTTGATTCCTTGATTTCTTTAATTTGATTCTTTTGAAATGAAGATATTCCACAAATTTAAATGATTATCAGGAAAAGCATGTGAAGTTTTAATTAACTTGTTTCAGTAAATATTAAAAGGGACGATTATGCTTAAACAACATGCATACATAAACATTATAGCGCTTTTAAGAACACAGGTATCTTGTGTTTTTTTTGCATCTTGATTTGCCCTAAAATTACATTTGAAATCACATTTAAGCAAAAAGTTTCCTTGTTGTAAGCAAAAATTGTGAAAAATTCCTTGAAAGGAATCCATAGAATCTTATCAAATATTATTGCTCTAAAAACTCAAAATAATTAAGATTAAAAATAAATTTAGAATTTGCATATCAATTACATTTTACATAAACTCGAAGATTATTCTACACAGGAAAATAAAATAATTTGAATATATTGACCTTACAATTCCATGACGTCCACCAGGGAGGGAGGGGACAATCCTGATTAAATTAATCTACAAACCATAAGTCTCCCCAATAGTAATTAAGTAATAGTGGTAAAAAAATTATACATAAAAGTGGGGGGAGGGGGGGGATATCATTGAAATCCTGAAATCCCTGACACACGATTTTGTTGCTTTTTCATGCTAGAAATGTCCCTTCTTTTCCTTTGCCATTGATTGCAAAATATAGATTTTTTGTAGCATTTCTAAAATTATGTTACATGTGCCAGTCAGTTTCTCTTTGGACTTTTACAAGCTTTTTTACTATTTGCCATGAAAATAAAAGCGTACCTAAACTTTTACTTAGTATGGCCTAATATCATAAGCATTGCAAGATTTCAAAAGTATCTCGCTATAAGTAAAGCTAACTTTACTTTTTTTGCTTTACTAAGAATGTAACTTTTATAACTTTTATATGTTACTTTTAAAATCCTGTAAAAAAAGAAATATATTAGGTAATCTTTTTTTTTATAAGCACCTTAAAATTTCACATAAAGTGCAATTGCAGCCATTTGGCAAGAAACTTTAGATTTTTATCGTAAGCTTAATGGATATAGTTAGTCATCCTTGTTGTTTGGTGTACGTGTGTGTATAGAAGGTCATATAAGCCAATCAAGTTTGAGCAAGTTTATTTCATTATTCCATACAAATATTAGAAACGTGCAAATAGGAATACAATTTAATTTGCAAACAAATATCTTATAACCCATTTTCAATCTTTAACATTTGAAAAGAGATAGTTCTATATTTTTAGTAACAAAGCTACTTTACAACTATCTTTACCTGTTTGACTTTCTGTAAGTCCGTGCGTAACGCCATGGAGGAAATTGGATTTACTCGTTGATATTTAAGAATGACAGCTTATTAGGATATAACATTATTAGGACTATCAATTTGTATCTAATCAATATTTTACTTTGTTTGTTTGTCTATAAATTCTATTTCAGTAAATTGTTCATATGAAAACGGTTCACTTTTCAATGTTTATGGGTGTTTTGGGGTAAACATTCCTTGTTTTTTAAACAAAGAATCAGCTTCTCTGAAAAATCCTGTAAAATTACTTATGCCGTTTCTGAAATCTTAAATAAGAAGACGCAAATTCTTTTCTTTTCTAATGGAACACATTAAAGTTGCAATTAATCAGCATACTAAAAGCTTGCATTTTCTCCAGTTAATCGATTGAATGCTGAAAAGTTTAAAGTGTGTAGTTTTTGACATTTTCCTTTCTTGAATCTGCTCATGAACTTAGTTTTCAAGAAAATTTAGGCCAAACTAAGAAAATTTTATATTGACCATTTTTTAAAGATTTTTTTTTCGTTGTACTTATTTGTGTTATAAACCTTTTTTAACCTTTTTTAACAGTACAAATATTTTCATTTTATTTCGAAGATAGGATTAGATTAGATAAGAGTAAGGAGGAAGGGGAGATAATAAAAACAGAGAAGATTATAACTAAGCAATAAATTGGGCACAAAAATGCATTTTAGGGGTTGCGCGGCGCGCGGGTAGAAAAAAAAACCTTTTTTCAGGGGTCAGCAAGGGGGGTCAAACCATTTTATAATGCATCCCGCTACACGAGAGTTGCTGCACATCCCCCCTCCCCCTCCCCCCAACAGTACCCATAAGATTGTTGCCTCCTATCCCCAAGCAGGGAGGGATATAGACATAAACTGAACTAAATTTTATCATCTTACTTTTATGTCACTTAAACTTGATAATCAAGCCCTTATAAACATGAAATCATTGATTATTTTAAATATCAATTTTACTGTCGATTATATTAAAATAAACCAAAATGGACCATAGCTGACTAATTATCGACAGAGTTAATTCTAATAACTTTGTAAATTTTGACTTCATGATATCAAATAGAAGTATTTATGACTGATAAATCTTCAACAAACTGTTATTTTAATACCTGTAAACGACCAACTATCATTTATGTATTATACATAAATGATAAGTTTGAGTCAAATTAATTTTGTTGAAGTGCCATGCCTCTGTTCCTGAAACTAACCCCTCACACACCCAATCTATTACATTTTATTCAGGGATAAAGGAGAAAAGTAATTGTAATTTATGAATTTATTATATTAATGGATTAAATTGTCTAATATGATCTCATTTAACACATTAGAGACACCAAACCCTTTCGGTTGTTGCATCAGATTTGTTTCGAGGTAGCCTCAAATATTAGCAGTATGAACCATTTCGACCGTCTTTGTTGTGACGCGTTGGAGTTTAGCCATGAAACCAACTTATACTCGACAGCAAGCAAGCAAAATATACACCAAGTAGGTCATTTTTTAGTCCAACAAAAATTCCTTATATCCTTAAATCTACGCAATGCCTTTTCCTCGTCTGCATAAAAAGGCTTGAAATCTTAGATCAGGGCAACCCCCAATCCCTCTCCCCCAAATTATATCCCCAACCCAACGTTTTGTTTGTTTCAATTTTTGGAACTTCAAATATGGATTGATGATATAACATGAAAAACGGGAAGGATAAAACATATTTATTATTTATTTGTTTTTACGGATTTTTTAAGTTATTGAAAAATATACATACATATAATAAATTGTCAAATTTGTTATCCAAAAGAACATCTTAAAGCAACCTGCATATTATTATTCATCACATATGAAAAACTACTATTTTTTAGCCAAGCATTGCTGCGCCACTTCCTATGTTACCAGCGCCGCCACTTTATGGCTATAATATGTCGGTGAGTCAGTCCACCACTGAGTCAGCTTGTTACTCTGTCTCTATTCTATAGTAAGTACGTCAAATCTGCATCCTTGTTTATTTGATATCATATATATTGATTCATAACATTGCAAAGACTAGAATTTAATTTGTTAGCATGTTGTTCCCAGCTTATACCAACAACGAAATTAGCTCGGAAAAAAAATCACGAAATCAATACCTGATTTTCAAATGTCGTTGGGGGGCAACACTTTGTAGAATTGACGACCTTCTTATCTGCCCTTCAAATATATTTTATTTTATCAATTGATATTGTTTAAACTTATTGTATCATTTTTATTTTATAAGTAACTATTATTAACTCTTACTTAAATATATAAGGAAAAATAGTTTTATTTGTATAAAATTACGGCACAGCTATAGTAATTTAATTTATAAAAAGCTATACTTGTGTCAAATGTTGTTTATTAGGTTTTAAAATTTGGGTATGCATTCACTTTCGCACATGTATCATATTATCAAATCTCCAGAAACGCATATTACTACAACATTTTCAAAAAATGGGTGTACACACCAAAATTACCCATTATGTAAATTCAAGTTATGAATGAAGCAGTTTGGACACAGTGCTGCTATTTAGCACAGACCAATCAAGATCTAATACGATTTCAAGGATGCAGACGTTTTTTTAAACCTTTGGGGACTAGTGTAATTTCAAGTCAAATGTCATCTCCCTCTCTGAAACATTGGATGAGATTATATGCTGAAACTAATGCACACCTCAAAGATCACAACAGTATCATTAATATTATTTATAACCAACAACAAAAGATTTAGAGATTCCATTAGAATTTCAGTTACAAGAAAATAGATGGTAGGATGAGAATATAAATAAAACAAGGATGACAACATCCATAAGTAGCGAAGCACAAAAATCGTATACAAGTAGATTTAAAGTGAATTTTAAAAAAATCAAGAATAAATTTATTGGAGAAAATAAACACAAAACCTTGGTTTATTTGTATGATGACGACAGTCAAAGTAAATTACATAAAAGATGCTCATAACAATGAGAAAAATTATTTTGATACTGGTTTGAAAGTTTGAAAATAGGACCAAAAACAATAAAGATATGGGGAAATATGTAAAACATATAAAAATAGCCAAAAACCTGCGAAAAGGCAGTTTGACCGCCACGATTGTTTACTTAAAACTACCGGAAATTTAATTTTGATATCTATAACTGAAAAAATCTTGAAAATCGGACCATAAACACCAAAGATATGGAGAAAAATCTGAAAAATATAAAAATAGCCTAAAACCTGCAAAAGACAGTTGGACTGTCATGGTTGTTTCCTGTAATCGACGGGAAATTTAATTTTGATATCTATATCTGAAAAAATTTTGAAAATCGGATCATAAACACCAAAGATATGGAGAAAAATCTAAAAAATATAAAAATAGCCTAAAACCTGCTAAAAAGTGGTCTGACCGCCATTGATGTTTTATAGTTAATTGTGCTCCTTAATGATGGGAATGTTGTCAAAAAGTTTCAGCCTTTTATCATTTGTACGAGCTGAGTAAATCCCATTTCCCCCATAGCGTTACGGACTGACTGACTGACGGACTGACTGACGGACAAAGCGAATTATAGAGTAGCTTCGCTACTAAAAAATAAAACATTGTACAGAAATATGCATAAATTTTAACATTAAATGACCAAGAGTGGACCTAAAACGGCCAGAAGGAAGTAATTAAGACAAAATCTACTAACGTTACTGAACATTATCACAAGTTGTTGATAAATTTAATAATTGGGCTCTAGATTATTTTAATTTTAGGCCTTTATAATTCTTTTAATAAGCGGACTCCAGATTGCATGTTTAAATAAAGGTTTATTATGATATTATAAATCTATTTTATGGTAACTTTGTAAGCAATTTAGGTTGCCCCGACATTGTCAGTCACAGGAACTAGGACTCTAGTCGACAAGTATCATCCTTATCCAAAAGTAACATGATGTTTCTCTATGTCTGTCTGTGTGTATGTGTCTGTATGTGTGTATGTGTCTGTCAGTCTGGGTGTGTACTAAAGGATATTGCTATTGGCTGAACCGATATGGTTCTCCTTTGTGTGCAGCTTCTCATGGATCCGTTAAAACTAAATTAAATTTGGGAGACTGGTCGAATAATTCTACTTCCACACCAACTCCTCTAATTTAAATCTATTTGTGTTTCTATGCAATTTATGTTTTTGAAATTTTGTCCTTTTCTTTGAAGATTATTATATTATATATTTACTTGCTAAAATTGATTACATATAGCTTGAAAAAAACAGGGATTGGGATAGGAATACAAAATAATATTTTAAATGACCAAAGTCTAGGACAGGATTAACTTTATCACAGAAAAAGCTAACATTTCATTTTACAACATTTGTCTTAAAGTGCTATCTTAAAAATTGTGTTATCTTATATGATTAGATGATTTTCTATATTGTTTATGTCTTCAGTACAACACAGAATAGTTTAACAGATGTAATTTTAACGTTAAAAAAACTTGGGCAACTTCTTACCTCTTGACTGCAATAAGATTTCATGAGTTACTCATTTTAAACTGTGAACAAAAAACGACAGTGGTAAAAAATATTTCATTTCATTTGTGTATCTATTAAATTTGGTCCATTTTAAATATACTTTAACCTAACCTATCGATAATATAGCATAAATAAAGTGTTCATCGCCGAAATATTTTCGATATAACGAGCAAATAATAACATTGTGACTACATACTTATGTTGATATAGCCTTTGTCATTCATGAGATTCTTGTAAACATAATTCATTATTGAAAAATTGATGCATGATTAATAAAATTATATATGAAGTGTTGATACATAATTATATGTTGTTTAAATTAAATTAATATTTGGTAGGGTCCACTGAGCATTCTTGATTAATATAGCTAATATATTTTAATATTTTCAAACACATTATAATAATTATCGGTAATTTTTTAAAATTAGCTAATTCTCAATCTTTAACAGTCTTTAGTCTTTTGAACATTTAGAACTACTTGAAGAGAAGGTTAATATTTAGTTTAAACACGCTAAGTTTGTTCTAGAAATCATTGATTCCGTGGCTATGTCCAAAAAAAGCTCTTTATAGAACATATAAAAAGGGGATAATTTAAAATTTTGTTGCTAAAGTTTCCCGAATGACGTCATATTATAATAATGGATTATCTTAATTTGACGTAATTCAGGACATTTCGGCCGAAACTTTTAAATTTATCCCCTTTTATTATAGACACAATAAAGAGCTTGGATCTATTAGAAGCTTAACTATAAAAGAGAACTATATATCTATTAAGTGGTTAACAATATCTTTAAATTGAAATAGGCAGACATCCTAACACTTTCATTTAACTAACTAGCGGCTCATCATTAACATCTAGAAAATGGAGGATAGTAAAGTTGAACGAAACAATTCAATAATCTAAATCTATAAATAAAAAGCCTTAAACTTTTCGGTTCTGACTTTCTATACAACACTTACCTGAGAAGGAATGATAAGTAATATTACATAAATATTTAGAAAACTTGCCCAAAACCAACAAGAACCTACCCTGATGCAAGAAAACAAAAAAAAAGTAAATTACTTTTATTATCTCTTTTATCTTATTGTATCTATCTCTGTGTTGTTGAAAAGTTAAAACTCTATTTTATATCTCTGTATCTATCTATTGTAAGTATGGTGTCAAGTACATGACGTTTAACCTCAATCAAGGGAACAACTTATGCTTTTCATCAAACTCTTAAGTCATTGTAATGCAAGCAAAGACAATTATTCTGATTAATAAATAGCAATTTTTTGGATAATTAGTTATCATAACAAGGAATTCTACAAAAAAAACTAGAGCCTAATATGAAATGTTTGTTATTTTACTAAAAAAGCTGAAAATGGGGATTTTTAAAAAGACTTTGCGCTGGTAGAGTAATATAAAGAAAAAAGTATAGAAATAAATTTTGATGCAGGTATATGGTGTAACCAACAAGCGAAATAAATCTAAAATAATATTTGGGAAGCATATGGAAAGGTTGTCAATTTTACTATGTGTTGCCCCCCAACGACAGCTGAAAATACGTATAGGTTTTGTGATTTTTTTCCGAATTAATTTTGTTGTTGGCATAAGCTGTGTTTGATGGATAGATATAGACATTTAGTTTTTTATTTTAAAGTGTAAAAGAGGGGAATATTTGTAAATAAAAAATTTCCAAATTGAAATTATAGAAGTAAGTTTTTCGAGAAAAAAAGAAAAAAAAGGCGAAATAAGTTTGGAATTTAGCTCAACATAAAATTGGTTATATTTTCGTATGTGCAGCCGATAGCATCAATTGAACCGCAAATTTATTACTGAAAGGACGAATAGCCGTTAAAAAAGAAAAAAACGTAAGTTTTATTGTGGCTTGTTTTATTAATATTATTAATTTTTGAAAAGTCCTTGATATTATAAAACAAAGATCGCTAGCACAAAGGAAATACCATTTTGATACCACTTTTTGTCATTTCTATAATTATGATAAAAAGTTTGATATGTTTTGAAAATTATGTATGTTGTTTTATTAGTGAAGAAAAGCAGACTTCGTTGGGAGTATTCAATGTTTAAAGGGTGTTTTAAAACAAACAAACAAAAAACAAGGACAATTATGTTAGGACAATCAGCGTTGTAAAAACAGATAATTGTACAGAAAAATAGAGATTTTTATGGATTGAGGACGGGTGTACATTATCTTGTCACCCACTGTCTTATCCCTTTTGATCCCTGAGCTTTGCTAATAATTTTTAACATCATTTTTCAAATTACGTTTAAGGAAAAGCTTAAAAATTGAAAGTGAGACTGGATATTTAAAACATCCTGCAAAACAGATTCGTGACATGATATGATATTCTTTTAGCACTATATGCGGGATAATCACTAAATCATTTCTATAGCCATTATATTTATAGAATCACATTAAATTTCAAGCCCAAACGACCTTATAAGTTAATGGCGTATGGGTTATAAAAGATATCAATTTTTAGAACTCTTCCGATGTTTCTTGCAAGTTGTCTTTAGTGCAAAATCAAATATTTATTGGATTAAGAATCAAAGAAAAATATGAATAATCATAAATGGCTATTCTACATTAGGCAATTATTCTACAGAAAAGCATATAATAATAATTAATTATAAAAAATTTGAAAATGATATAAAAGACAAGACTTTCCAAAGCAAAACTTGTTAAGCTTTTATTATTATTGAAAATCCCTAAAATATCTGTATTAGCTATGGTGTCATCTTTTAAATGAAGACAATTGGACACATATGAGTGAAGTTCCTAAGTAATAAAGAAGCTGGATGTGTTTCTAGATGTATGTGACCGTGTCCTGTAAGATTTTGGAAACCTATGACAAGATTCTTCTGAATTATTTATGCTGGAAAGTTTGTGTTGTATGACAGCTTATCCCGCCAACATTAATTTTCATATTAAAATAAGGATTTAATCCATTTTGGGGTTATTTCCCCCGCTCCCCTCTAGCGTAAGGTTCACCTTAGTTTTGGTTTAGGCAGTGGTTATAAATGGGTAAATGAAAGGAAACAGATTATAAAACAAAACAAAAAAGTCTCAATCGGCACTCACACTGATAACCCCATCCCCTTTTCTATAAAATAAAATTAAAAATGTGGAGGGAATTAGTTTATCGTGTATATAAGTTAGGTTACATTGGGTACTAGGTAGCACCACAGGAATAGACCCTACAGAGATTAGGGATGGGAAAAAAAACTAGCCTCCTAATAATTTTAAATCTATTTAAAAATAAAGTTGAGGGGTATTGAGGGGTGCTTAATTCCACCACTTGTGGGAAAGGATTATCTAATTTATTTATTTCGTCTGTGATTAAAAAGATAACCTCGAAAAATAGACTTAAATGTAAATTGGACGTACAGATTTTGTCAAACTCCAAAAAATGAGACCTCCCAATGCATGCATGGTTGACAAAGATATCCCTTAGTATGTACACATGTAAATAGAAAGATATAGCATCAGAGGGATTTAGTATTTTAATTTGAAATAGTTCTTTTTTCTATAGTTATTTTCTTGTCACATGACTTTCCAATGCAATGTATAAGTGACTATATAGCTTATTCACCAACTTAAAATCAATTAGTGTAATTAGATCTTATGTTAAAGTTTTAAATCATCTTAAATGATGAATGTTACAATCATTATAAAATAGGCTTTTAGATGAGATTACAATATATACTTCCTTTATATGTAGTGGCCAGACACGAATCTAAGCTAGCTACGCTTGCTCTAACTGCACCATTCTTGTTAATAGTTATTTTGTATAATTGTTGAAATATTTTATGTGTAATTTATATACACCTGTAGGCCTTTCTATTCCTGAATATTCTTAATATACATAAGTACATAGTTATATTGTTTAGGAATTGTTTTACCAAGTATGGTACTTATCAGCTCTCTAGAGAATATACAATAGG
>LS051936.1:0-18372 GCA_900241095.1 Acartia tonsa | reverse complement strand
CTCATCAAGAGAATGTCTGAGATTTTATATAAATTTAGGTAGATTTTTCCATTTTTTCCGCATTTTTTTGAGTCCAAGGATCCGGATCCGCATTTTTTTGCGGATCCGGATCCGGAACCCTGATATATTCACAGGAATATTAGAATAACTTTCCCGTTTAACATAGTTATATACCTACCTTAAAGATATACAGAGATAAAAATTTTCCTTAATTGTGTGCAGTAATTGGATGATTATCTGCCAAAAGTAGTACGTTGTATGTGTGTCTGTATACATGAAATTTTGATTAACTAGGCCATTTTCCTTGGGATTTAAATTTATTTAGCTTTAAGTGTTAGCAAACAAGTTCTAACCGTTCTGTACCTAGGATTTGTTTTTTCAATGAGGCATAAGTTTGCATGAAAACTAATGTTTTATTTTCTAGAACTCGGAGTTTGAATGTTCTATGTTGAGAAACATTACACATCTGGAGAAGGATGGCGGAGATTTTCCTGATCTCAGTCAGGTTTTGGAGTTCTTTGACAATGCTTTCGATCATTCTAGTGCCAGGTATTATTATTGTTTTTATATTTTAAGATATTTATGTATGTCTAACTAAGATTGAATTATTTTCTTAAGATTTATGTATTTTTTTAGAAAGTTATGATACGCTAGCCCTGCATAGATTTAATAAAACGCAATTGAATTATTAAAAATAACTTAAAATTCTGCTACTGAAACGACTGATGCCTTTAGGAAAGAGGGAAAGATAATTCCGAGTGAAGGAGTTGATTCTGATTTGGACAAAGCCAACGAAACCCTGCGTGAGATCAAGCGTGATCTGGACGCCTACCTGAAAGAGCAGAAGAAGCACTTCGGTTGCGATGTGAAGTATTGGGGCACAGGCAAGAACAGGTTCCAGCTGGAGATTCCAGTGGACTGTGTAGGTCGGGCTGGCAACAAGTACACCCTCGCCAGTGGTACCAAGAAGCTGAAGCGCTATACAACCCAGGAAACTGAGGACTTGCTGGCTCAGCAGATGGAGGCAGAGGCCGCGAAGGATGCTGCGCTGCTTGACATTCAGCGCAAGATGTTTCATCAATACTCAAAGCATGCCAAACTTTTTATGTAAGTTTTTTTCTTGATTTTACCAGGGAAATAATAAGGATATAAACTTATTATAAAGTTATCTTGGATATTAAAGGAAAGTATATTCCTTTTTTTCTTTTTTTTAAGTAGAAGTTTTGCTTTTTGTGGATAGAGAGAATATATAAATGCCGTTATCTGTTTACTAAATAAAACCTTCACAAACGGACAAGAAATTCACATATGATAAAAAGTTCAATTTAATTTAGTTAAATGAGTTAATATCTGGGTTTCTTACATAGAACCGTAAAAGGGAAAATGAATCTATTCTCTTTTTCAGGAAAGCAATTGGTTGTATCAGTTTGTTAGACAGTCTTCTATCTCTGACATCTTACAGTGCCAGTCTGGAAAACTCATGCTTTCCAACGTTTGTTTCTGCAAACAAGAACATCATCGATATCAAGGTTTGATATTAGTTGTTAACACTCAATGTGTGTCCAGTCCAATAATGCTTAGCCTCCCTCAATCAGAATGTCTTAAAGTAATTCGTAGCTATCTTATAACATCTGTTAAGTTTAAAGATTTGTACTTTCTTTTCAACAACAAGTGGTGTTCATTCATTTTTTTACATATGTATATTTTTAGGAAGGTAGCCATCCTTGTCTAGACCTGCAAGGCGAAGCTTTCATTCCAAATGACACACTTCTGGAGTCTGGCAGGAACCTAATCATTCTAACAGGACCTAACATGGGTGGTAAATCCACTCTAATGCGTCAGACAGGACTGCTGGTGGTGCTGGCACAGATAGGCACGGCTGTTCCTGCTTCAGAGATGACTCTCTCTCCTGTGGACAGAATATTCACGAGGCTCGGGGCGCAAGATAATATTATTGGGGGTGAGAGTACGTTCCTGGTTGAATTACAGGTAAACTTTTAAATCAAATCAAGTCGTTTCATGTCATATACCTAATTTATCCAATTATAAAAAGTTATTACTATAAAGATTTCAACAGCTACTGAACCGATAGGGTTCTCCATTTTAGGGAAGCTTCATTTTTGTCTTTTGATGTTATTGGGCTTTATTTATTTTTAGATGTTAGTCTTGCAATGATTTTAGGCTACTTTTCTGGCCTTGTTTACATTTTTAAATCTGAAGTCCCTAGATTCTAGGGGCGGATCCGCTAGTCTAAAACTTAACCTTGAAACAAAAGATTTGAAATACCTTCTAAAATAAGATAAATAGTAATTTTCGTTCCAAGCCATCTCATAATAATATTTGTATGATTTGCAGGAAACAAGCACAATTCTGCAGCATTCCAGCAAACATTCTCTGGTATTGATTGATGAACTCGGCCGTGGCACAGCTACTTATGGTAGGAAATTTTGTTCTTGTGTGAATTTGTATAATGTCAACTTTATCGTAGGACAAAAGTTTGATTATGATTTGATTGGTTGAAAAAAATCCAGACTTGGTAGTTTTCTTCCAGCTACAAACATGTTGCATAGAGGTTATAAAATATATTGTCATTAAATGGCAATTTTGTCATGAACTGGCGATTATGGCCTGTTTGCTGTGCAATTATTTTTTAACGAGTTTATAACGTATTTTTAGAGTCCAACGTAGGTTTTTATCTTACGATTTTTATCCTTTGGATTATGTATAAGTAAGAAAACACACTTTTGGGTTATTTATTAGAATATTTTTGTTTCCATTGCCTTTGCAAAACTTTTCAACTGTCATTAGTATGTATACATACCTTTTTTAATTTTAGACGGTACAGCCATAGCAGGAGCAGTCGTGTCTGCCCTGGCCAAGAAAGAAGCAAGGACCTTGTTTGCCACCCACTACCACACCCTGTCTGAAGATCTGGGCAGTAATGTTCACTCTGCTCACATGGCTTGCATGGTAGAGAATGAAGGACACGAGGATATCACTCAGGTAGGACACCAGGGCTTTAGTTACGTAGATTCTAATATATTACTATAAATGTGACAAGATGTTCATCTGTCTGTTCATTTGTTGTAACTATTAAGGAAAAGGGTACCTTTGCCCAATCAAGGGAATAGCTCTTATAATATTTTTTTTAATTAAAAAAATATATGTATGTAAACCTATATAAAATGGTAGGTTGTCTCTAGGGGCGTTGTCGTATTAAGGGGATGATGAAAATCACAAAAACTACACTATATACTTTTATTACAGTCCTTTAAAATTTTTTATGAAAATTCAATAGTTTATATTAATCTTATTTCTGCAGAAATCTTTATTAGGTACTATTGTATCTGCTCGTTCTTGTTAAAATTAAATTAATAATATTTTATAAAAGGAGACAATAACCTTCCTGTACAAGCTGGTGGACGGACCCTGTCCCAAATCTCACGGATTCAACGCGGCCAAGCTGGCGGGACTCCCTGATTCTATCATCAGAAGAGGCTATGAGAAGGCCAAGGAGTTTGAAAACAATGAAATGAGAAGGAAGAGAGGAGATTAGAATATTTGGCGCCAAAAATTAGTGTTATTGCCATAAGCAATATGTGCCATTTTTCATACGCTTAGCTACCATGCATTTTTATTCAACAATTCTTCAATTGATATTTATGATTTTTAAAAGAATGAATAAAATAAAATGTATAAATAATTTCAAGGATAAAATTATTTGAAGAATATTTATGAATTTTATCTCATAAAAAAAAACATTCTCTAACAGTGAAATGAAAATTATTTGTGATACCTAACTCATGTTTTATGTGATTTTAATCCTATGTAATACTGTAATACCAGAAATTAAGGAAATCAAAGTATGTTTTTTTTTACAGATGTTAATATTTTTATAATAATGTGATTTAAGATGGATACAGAACAAGATTCTTGTGAACGGCTTGTAGCACAAGCTGTCAACAAGTCTCCTCTAATAAGATTGTTAATTTCAGGCAGGTACAAGGTTCATTTTTATCATATCCTCTAAAAAGACTGTACGTACGAGAGCAAGTGATGTTCGTTCACTGTTTAGTTTCTGTTATATATGGCTAAATAATTGAAGCAAGTTTAGGTCTACCTTGGCCTTGACAAAAAAAATTGAAAATGTATGAGTTGAGATTGTAAGCCATCAAATGTTTTGACACAAAAGAAAACTTTTTCGATGAAAAATGCACATTAGCCAGAGGGGTGGTGTATTGTAACAATGTAAACAGTTTGATTATTAGTGTACCCTTGCATTTTAAAGCATTTGATGACATTTTGCCATTTTTTTAAATTTTCACTTTGAACTCAACAAAACTTTCTAATATATATTTTCAAAAATCGCTTAACATTAAAATATTTTTCATATTAACCTATTGTGAAACTTATTTAATCCAGTTGATATAACAATTAACAGAAACCTAGTATATTCACAAAAAATACTGAAACTCACTGCTGGAAGGTGCTTAAAATCACTTGCTCTCCATATGCATAGTCCTCTTTGAAGAATGCTAAACTTGTTTATTTATTAACTTCTCAATAATTTCTTTCGTGTAATTGATCTACGTTTTCAAAGACTTAAAGAAATAAAATGCATACCCTATAATTTTGTTGTTATTTTCTTAGCGCTGGACAAAAGTGGCTGCCCTTTTTCTTATGACAGGTTAGTTTTTTTGTACGTTATGATAAACAGAGCTTCTTAATAAATCATTTAATTTGCAATGGTTTTTTTTATAGTTTTTACTATTTTACTTCGCTTTAAACAAGTATTCTGCTCTTAAAATCTAATTATATTTTTATATTTTAAAAATTAAGAAATATTTTGTTTTCGTTGATCCAGTCAGGATATTCTTTGTCTTGAGCATAAGTTCTAAATAACTACCTATCCGATTGAGTTTTTTACCTCTTCCTCGCCTATTCCAATTCCCCTAGATTTTAGAGGCGCAGCCGCCCTTGGCACAAATATTTGAAACAAAATGCTATATAATGTAAAACAATTTGTCAGGCATATAAGTTGTGAGCCCTGCAAGAAAGGATTGGCTGGTGGTTATGATAGAAAACTTAATCAACTTGTTATTTGTCAAAATTATTGCAAGGTAAATTGAGTGGGCAGCTGCCCTATAAATATTTAATATTTCTGTCTATCCGACGTATATCACTAAGAAGGTAGTGTTTGAACTTATTTTTGTTTAATGAATATTTTAATAGATAATAAAAATTCGATATGCAACAATACATTTTATATAGAGTGTGAATTAGCATAATTGATCTTTAATAAATCAATGCCTATATCCTTTTATATAAAGTAGTAAGGTTTTTTGTGTCTGTAGCGAAGGATCTCGCTAACTTCTTAACCGATATGTTTCTCCTTACAAACGAATTCTACTCCCCCATCTTAAGTGCCCCTAGAGGCCTCTAGGGCGTAGCCGCAGTAGTGAATATAGAAATACATTTGCCATCTTAATTGTTATATGCATCTATATTGGATTATGGAAAGAAAGCTAAGTTTTGTCGAATTTTCAAAGTAGCTTTTCTCCTATTTCTAGCCTCTGCGTGGGCTCTAACCCAGCGGGGTCATTTTCTAACCCTTTGGGCAATCATTACCATTTACCTAACCTAAATAAACCTATCAAAATTATTTACATGATTTTCTATATTCTGTAGGATGTAGCTACCGTAGAGAAGACATTGGTCCATGAGTTAGTTCACATGTATGATTATTGTTCATCAACTATAGATTTTAGTAATATATACCATCTAGCTTGCACGGAGGTAATTAATTTTGTTCAATTAATAAAAATAAAGTGTATCTTATAAATGACCACACGTTAGACATAGAGTTCTAAAAATATTCACTCCATCCTTTCTCTCCCCATTCCTGGCACCTAAAATCATTAAGGTGAATTTTTAGGGAGGAGGGTTGAATCACACCCCATAAAAACAGCTTAAAACCGCCGGGTTAAGGTTCAGTGGTTACCAAGATCATAAGCTACAGACGGACAGATATCGTTCTACTTTGCATTATAGATTAAGTAATAAATAAACAATTTTTTGATAGGTGCGAGCTGCAAATTTAGCTGACTGTAAAAATCCTTTGTCCTCATTCTTGGATGGAAACTTTAGGTAATACATTTCACTTTTAATAAGAGAATCGAATATTAAAGCACATTTTACAGATCATACAATTAATTTTCATTAAAAAACGTCCATGGGCCATGGCCATGGTCAATATGAGATTAAAATGGTGGTCATATCTAAAGATATAGTAATATTTTTCCATGATTAGTTTTTACACTTTGAACTCAGCAAAACATTTGATCGTATTTTAAAAATTGCTCAACATTTTATTTTTATTCCAAATTAAAAAGCTTGACATCCCTGCTAGAAGATTCTTAGGTCGCTTGTTCTTGCTCGTTCATGGCATAGTCTCTGTTAGTATTTTTAGGCTTTGCTACATGTGAATATTGACATCCTTGTTTTTCTATTCTTTGCTGAATAAAAGGAAACTGATAAATTCCCATTTTAATTTTTTCGTGAAATATTGTATGATATTTACATTTTGTATTGTTTAAGATTGATTAAAGGTCACGAGGATTGTGTAAAGGATCGTGCTAATAGGTCTGTCAGGATCATTTATGGAGTCAATACTGCAGTAGCTTCTGAGGCTGTCAACAAAGTATTTGAAAGGTTTGGTCATTAGTTACTATATCTAGTTCATATTACACTGCAAATAATGGTTTTTAGCTAAAATTCTAAAAAGTTTTAATATATTTAAATTCGAGTATCTTTTTATTCATTAGTATTTACTTTTTCTTTATTTATATTTATTAAATAACCTTTTTAAAAAAAACTTTTAAGGTTACTAATTTAAATTTTAATAATAACATTGAAATGAGATAATATGTGAAGTATTTTTTTGTAGATTTCTTAAATAAATGAAAGACTGATTAAACCTACCATTCAAAATATATTTTCTACACAATTAAGAAAGTTTAAATTTTCTGCTAAAATTATTTTATACTAATTATCTGTTAGCACTATCTTATTGTAACCACAAAGAATATCTTTACATATTGACGAAATTTAGGTGTTACTCTGATCTGGAGCCAGTAGGGAGAAGGTGCTTTGACAAACAACAACAATATGCAGCCTTTCATAATTACTCCAAGAAGCAAAATTTATGAAGATGTGAAGTTTTTGGCTTATGTATAATATTAGAAATATTTTACTTTTTAGATATTGTTTCTTTATGAATTGTGATAAATTTAATTTTACAGATTAAAAATATGTATTGAATCATTTAACCAAAAAGAAGCTAAGATGCCAACTAACGAAGGTGTTCCACCTGCTGCTGTTGGTGAACTGCCGCAAATACCTGCCTCGGACCGCTTAGCCGCCTCCTATACCATGAATAGAATGTCCTCCCCCTCAAATGAAGTAACACCCCACAGAGTTGTCACTATTTCATTTATTATTGATTATGTTGATAAAAAAGCTCAGGTCAGTGCATTTAGTGCTTTGTTCTATGCATAAGAAAATTTCTGTATTAGATATTTTTTAGGACTCGAGTAGAATATTTAAATGCCTTATTTAAAAACCTAAAATATTATATAAATGCATAGAAAATATTTTAACAGTTATTTTTATTAAATAGAGTTAAGATTGATATGGTTAGTTATGAAGAAAGAATATCAATTATTTGGTTCTTTTAAACTATTCAGGGGAACAGGATTCAACTCCATATTCCAGTATATCACTATCTAGTACACATGAAATAAAGAAAGCTAAAAATTCCTTTTGCAGGATGGTATGAACCTTTATCCACCTTCAGTCCGCACAAAGATCGCTCTACACATTCTCAACATGATGATGTTGACAGATCAAAGTTTCCCAGCAACAATACAGGCCATGAGGAACTTGTTAGAGGCGGATGCCGCGCCCATTCTTTCCTCCTGGGCCAAGGGGTTGGTGCGCCTCAAGAAAAAGGGTATTGCGGGGCTCAATGATCTCTTCATGTCGGTGGAGAAGATCATTCTAGAGGAACCAAATATACACCAGGTTAATAATAATTTTTTGTGAGATTCGTCAATCGCCAATATGGACCAAAAATTAACTTCCATTATTTTAGTTTTAAAACGTGGAAACCAAAATTAAGCGTTACGCAGTTATAACTTTATTTGACAATTGTCTTCTTTTATTTTTAAAATAGATCAGAAACTAAATGAAGCACAAACTATATTTAACCTTTTAGAATTTGATAAGTCGAAAATCTCTAGCTGGATTGCTTCTAAGAAGATTATTTCTCAATTTTGATAGAATGTCGTTCAGGTATATAGATGTTCGTGGATTTTTGTAAAAGACAATACTTTTATGTATAGGAATGTATTTTTTCTTTTAATTAAATATTTATTATTTTTTTTTATTTTTTATGGTAATTTGTATTGTTATTAATAAAACTTTTTGTACAGTGAAGTTTCTAGTTTTGAAATGAAACTCTCTAAATACATACAATCTGGCATCCACCAACTTAAAGAAATTCTACCAGGAAACATTTTATAACAAAAATATAAAATTATCAATTTTTTTGCAGATTAACCACTTTCATGCTATATTACACTACGAACGGCTACGCCCATAGCATCTGCTCTGTATTCGAGGGAAAGCAAAAACAGTAATTAAAAAAAACATCCCAAGACATAAATCTAAAAAGTAAATAGCCCAAAACCATCACTTTAGTCAAATAACTTTTTTAAAGCAACAATATATTGTATAAAATGTATATCGTCTGAACAGAACGTAAAGAAGAAGATGCTGGTAACGAAACCTCTGGGATGGATATATCCTCAGATACAGAGGCAACACCTCAACCTGATGAAACTATGGAACTACCCAACTCCTTATTCTGTCCATCACCTGTAAACGCGTCAACAGCCAGCATAGACACAACCCACATGTCCAGCCAGCAACAAGGTACCTACAGAGGTATGTCTAGAAAGCAGGCAGATCTTTTCATTGCTACACAATCAAACCTGATACAAACGGCAGAAACACATGCGCTATCCCCCAAAATGTTACAAAAAGAAATCAATAACATTTTAAAGTCTAATCCTGGTCTGTCCGAAGCATACTTTTTATCGTACCTGAATAGCCTGCGGATGGGAGAGTTTAGCCAGGCTGTGGACAACCTACACACAGCCTCAGCATTTGCTCAGACAGAGGAAGAAGGAAGTCAAAGCTTTAGATATGCTGTCCTTAATCTTGGTTCATTACATGCCAGGTTAGTTTAATAAGATTACAATTTTATTCTTGGAAAAGAATAATTTGTTAATTTATTGCTCACATCTAAAAACTCATTGGATTGTATAGGTTTCTCTTAGTTACTTTAAAACTCATATTCCTTCCATTTGGATTAATTAAAAAAATTAATAGTATTCACGCAATCTACCTTTAAATCTATTCTATTTCTATACTGTTAGATTTGGCCACGACTCCGAGGCTAAATCCGCTGTGAAGGAGGCCATAAAGATTGGACAGAAGGACAAGGATCATATCTGTCTGCAGCACTGCTTGTCCTGGCTCATCAGGGAGACATCAGACGATGACACGGTCGCTCTACATCAGGTTCCAGCATTAATTTTCCATCAAGTTCCGTACAGATAAAATACGGTTCTGATCTATGATGAAATTGGTTACGAATATAATCATTATATTTTCTAACTGCAAAATAAATCTTTTATTCAACATGGAAGAAAGTGTCTTTTTGGTATGTTTTTATTGCCAACCCATAAACCTAAAACCCCAAAACTACCTAATCACCTTAAATTACATTTTTAAAAGTTAGGTAAATATTAATAGTTTCCTCAAAATACCTAATAAGTAAACTGTTTTACTCTAGCGAAGCATTTCACGGTGCGAGGAGTTGAATCTGCCGTACCTGGCCAGCCTGGGTATGCTGCACCTGGCAACCAAAACTGAGGACCTGGCGGACAAACCTGAATATATTCTGGACCTTTTGACTAGAAGCAGTGTTCTAAATTGCAAGTTTAATCTTCCTGACCTACCAGTAAGTTTTTTTAAAACTTTTTTTTAAACTGAATTACTGGTGATTTTTTATTTAAATCAGTTGCTAATGCATTTTTAAAGCGCAGCTTTCCTTTAATAATGGTTGGTTCATACGTTCGTAACGGTTGTTTCCTTTCGTGTAACAGGTAGCTCTTTTCGTTAATTTCGATATGTTAGAATTGTCCTATCGATTTAAAACTTTGCTTGTTGATTCCTATAACGTTAGGTACGATTTAGAAAGCGTAGCAACTCTGTAGGTAATCGTTACAAGAAAGTCCATTTAAAACATGTTAATTTTTTAATCTTTTTAACAAAAATTTATCTTTTTTTTTGAAATACTTATTCCTATTACAACAAGGTTCAATGGTATAATCGAAGCATCTCTGTAATCAAAACCTAATAATGCAAGTACGTCTATAAACAGTATTTATGCAAAAAATACTTGCAATTTAGTTTCGACTTGTACATTAATATTCGGATTAATCTGTTCTGATATCTACATGTGGACTCATTTAATTTAGGGAAATAGTTATCTGATCCGAAGTGAAGTTTGGTCATGTTGGGGAAGACAAAATATGAATCAAACTTTGGTACAGTTGTTGCTACGAATGAACCTGAACAAGGATAATGTTCCTTACCTAGGTAAAAATTAATTTAGTGCAATTTACATGCAAGATGCCTATTATGGCTTCTTTATAGATTGTAGTGGCTTCGCCCCAAAATGTGATGGGAAGTTGGTATATTCAATGAAGAGTAGAGCCCAATTTGTTCAGTAATTACTTTTTGCTAACAATAAAAAAAAGTTTTTTTGGGGGGAATATTTTTTCTTTTTGGGGGCGGGGGGGGGGTGTCCCACCACAGGACCAGTAGGTATATTCTCTGAAGAGTAGAGCCCAAACGGATCAACAGTCACTGAGAACTCAAGCTTCAAACGGACAGACAGACGCACAGGTATCGTTCTACTTTGTATTATAGATGTAACACGTTACAAATATAATATTTGTAGGAGAACCAATAGTTCTTGGTTTGTGCAACATGGCATTAAATCTTGAGAATGAGGGATACAGAGAAATAGTGGATTCAATTCTGGCTCACTGTCAGGCTCTCTTCCCTTCCTCCCTATCTCAGTTCTCTAAGGTTTGGTATTTTTCTATATATTAAAACCCTGTGCAAATTCACATTTTATTCTCAAACTTATTTATAAAGATTAGGTAGTTATTTAATTCGATAGTGTATTTTGAAGCAACACAAATAAAATTATAAATTGTAATTGGTCAAAATAAAATGCATTGAAAATTCTGGTCACCGGGATCTTGTCCGCATGCATATAGTATCTTTCATGAAAGGTATACGGTGTACACTAGTATTCATTTAAAAATACTTTTAATGGAATTAACCCTTTGAAGAAATTATCTATTTACTTTTAAAGTCAAGTGTTGAAGTTCTAATTCTAATTAATTTTTATAGTTCTGGAAAATAACTAAGCAGAAAATCTTGTATTCTCGCCATCTTGCTGGTGGTGACTGGGTTAAGGCAGAGTCTGCCCTCGCCAATCTGTCCGCTCTTCAAACTAGCTTGGAGATACAGCTGTGGAAAGCAGAATTAAACTTTCGCCTCGGTGATATGGAGCTCACAAGATCTATACTTACTGACATCATTGAACAATTTGAGAAGGTTTGTTCTATTTTCTTGTTTATAACTTTTATGCGAGGCGGGGTGGGGGGAGTTATTTATCTTTATTACATTTTACAAAAATGATACCTAAATAGAAATAGAAACACATCCTTTGTCCTGTAGGATAGATTAAGTTATGTACATCCTATAATATAAATTAGTAGGTTTTTTTTTGTCTGAAGCTAAAGATCTCGGAAATTGTTGGTCTGAATGGTTGTACTCTTTAGGGATTCTTTATAAATGTCTGGATATGGATTTAGGCTATTTTCCTGCCATTCCCCGCCTTTCTCTTGGTGGAGCTATAGGCGAAGGAACTAGTTTACTATTAAATTGTCTGTAATTTGTTGTCAATCTGGCATTTGTATTAAAATTACACAATCATAAAGTATTTCAATTCTAGAAAGACGTTCCACAAAACTCCAGTCGAGACATTTTGGTGAGAGCGTTTATTTTGATGTCGGAGATCCAAGTTTTCAGTCATCATACAGGTTTAGTTTTATTAATAATCATTAATTTGGTAGACATTCTTTTCATATCTAGGCAATTTGTATTTTGTACCCTCTCATTTTCTTGTAAAAAATATTAACTGTCGTCCATCTATATCAAAACTCATTCTTTCCCTTGTCATAATGTCCACGTCTATTCTATATCCATTTATTTTCTCCATGAGGAAGTGAAGACATTCTATTTTTAAAGGTGGTGCCCTGCAGTATTTGTTGAAGGCGAAGGAGATCTGTGAGAAGTACAGGATGGAGTTGCTCCACGCAATTGTCTGTCTACACATTGCCAACAATCATCTCGTCTTGGGATCATCAAAGTAATAATTTTTATTTATAAAAATCAGATACCTAATTAAGGAGGGTTGTGCGATTTTTTTTAACCCCTCTTAATAGCGGGTTTCAATAGGATTGTTGCGCTTAAACTCCCACAACAAACTAAAAAAAAGGCCAAATTAAACCATTTTATTTTTCAAACTAGAATTTGGTTTTCAATTAGAACCGAAAAAAAGGGATTCATCAGTTTCAAATCAATTCGCCAATATTTGGACAATAAGATCCGAATTAGATTGTCACTTGACCTCTAAAGAGAAATTTATTTCATTATCTTTGGTTTCATCTGATGCAGATTTTTTTTCTAGAAAAGCTCTGCTGCTAGTGAGACGTTGTCTTGTTTTTCTTCTCTCACATGGATCTCTTAGAGACAGGAGTAGGTCAGTGTTAACAATCTTAATCTTTAATCAGTAGATAAAACAGTAGTTTCAAGAGGAAGATAAATTTTTAAAACTGGTCTCTTTATGGGAAAAAAAACTTTCTTTTTTGTATAAACAATGAGACTTCACTTTTCTTCACAAAAAAGCAAAAATTTTGTAGCTAAATAATTGGCCTTTTAATGTTCGTCGAAATAACGCCTGTAATAATTTTCAGAGGATTATTGTTGTGTGCCAAATGTCGCATATCTGCCAGTGCCGACCTTGGTGAACTGGAAAGACGTAGTGATCTTCTGGAGGGTGCCACACAAGTGGGCCATGCCCGGGATGGCTTCCTACGCCTCCAGGACTGGGACAGAGTCAAGGACTGTCTTTATTTACAGGTAACGGAATCTTATTTGTTTACAATTTGTCTTAAAAGCTCTGCCATTATGTTCTTTTATTGAACTTCCCTTATTATTGCGATGTCATTTTGATTTATTATGCCTTTTTATTATTTCGATAGAGGAAATTAACAAAAAACTATAACTTGGCTATACTAGGGTTCTCACAGTTTTGGAATCTTTTATTAAACCTAGTTGATATAGGACACCACAGACTTCCGTCAGAGCGTTCGGTCAGTTTATTTTAAGGTCATTTTAAAGGGTAAGGATGCTATATATCGAAATAAAACTTGTTTAATTAGTAAGTCACAGAAAACAATGAAATTTCAATGTATTTGAAATATATATCTTGAAACGAAAGAACAGTAGGTAATCTTTTCATTTCAAATGAAATATTGTAAATTTTTATTTCAGGCACGTATATATCACAGCCTGGGCCTCACTTTAGAAAGAAATATGGCGGCAAAGGAGTACAAGAAATTTGATGAACTGTATCCATCAACTGGTCCTGTTCTACAACTTGTTCTACTATAAATATATTCAACAACTTCCCTTCAAACAGATGTGGACCATATACCAAATGGAGAGATTGGACATTTGTCTGCAAATTATACTGATCTCCAAAGTTAAAAATAGTCTTACTGTCCAGTCCTTTCCTGTTAAAAGAAGGAAATGAGAGAGAATTTTTTAATAGTTATTTTTCGTATTCATTTGACACCGATTAATATCCTTTTTTCTACTAATATCAAAATGTACAATCATAAGATTAAAACCAGATATTTAGCCCGTGCCTCCGGTTTTAATCTTATAATTGTACATTTTACATCCGCAGAAAAGCTGTATATAATACGGTGCGGTAAATAACTACCTATTATCGTCTTTTTTGTAATATTAGCTAAAATTACAGTATAAAAATCATACTGTAATTGGCATATCAATTATTATACATTAAATATAGTTACTTTTTATTTAAATTCAATCTTATTTGTGATACCAATTCTATTCTAAGCCTTTTCTTTTACTTCTAATGTTTTTGCGTAAAATTGTTTCATAATAATCGAAATTGTTTAACCAGTGATATAATAGTTATTTCTCGCATCGTATTATAAAAGGCTTTCCGCGGATATAGAATGTACAATTATGAGATTAAAACCTCGGGGCTGAAAAAACTGGTTTTAATCTTATGATTGTACATTTTTATATTCGTAGAAAGCTGGATATAATTCGATGCTAGAAATAGTTTTTTCGTATGGATGAGAACCGGTTCCTATCCACCGGATTCGAATGAATACGAGAAAAAGAAATAAAAGAATCTGACAGATTTTTAAACATACAGACATATATACTGACATATAAATAGACAGACATACAAACGGACATATGAACATAGTAACAGACCGACAGACAGACATAAAGACAGATAGATAAAAAGACAGATTATTACGATGCTTGTTCATTTTGCGATTAAGTCTCCAAATTAAGTATGAAATGATAATAAATGAATGGCGGTCATAGAGTTGCTCCGCTTTTAAAATCATACCTAATTGTTATATAAATCATCAGGCAAAGTTTGAAATCGATAGGCCAATTCTCAGATGTATATGTTAACAAAAAGAGCTAAATGTTACGGACGGACATCCCTTAATTATAGAAAAAGCTTTGTTTCTAGAAATATTTGATTAGGTTGATGCCGTTACAAAAGGGATCAAGATAACAAGCTTGAATGGTAAGAAGACGCAGGGACGTTCTACATCTGTTCACATGCCTAGGTAGGATATCTAAATCTTCTCACTGTGTAGGAACAATCCGACCACAGTATGTACATTTGTATGAATTGATAAGGATAAAGTTGTGTCTTGTATTGTTCCTTAAGATCTCTGGTACAGAAGTCCTTTCTTGACATATTGCGCTGTTTATTATCCTTGTCCCCTAAGTTTTATAGTAATGTTTCTCGTATTCATTCGAATCCGGTGGATAGGAACCGGTTCTCATCCACACGAAAAAACTATGTCTAGCATCGTATCATATCCAGCTTTCTACGAATATAGAAAAGCTGTTTATAATACGATGCGGGAAATAACTATTCCAATTTTAATAAAGCAACACTCAATAGCCGTGTGCATTAATGTATGAAAAATTACAGTGATCTTAAGGACACCAAATTTTTATACATCCGCAATGATGCTAAACAAAATTATCCCTTCTGTAGATTAAATCATTTGTTAAAAGGTTTGGACACTTCTAGTAATAAACCAACCAACAAAATTTCAATAGAAATACCCAAAGTTTTTAAGTTGTCAAAAAACTTTGGGTACCAGTGTGAAAAATCTACCAGTATCCAATCCCTCTCTTTTTCTGGAATGATATTTGTTAAGTTAGGTATGACAGAATAAGCATAATTAATCATAAAAAGTAAGCAATAGGTATAGTAGTGCACATAGAATAATAAGCTTTTTTACATTTTAAGTTAGATGTCTAATACTAGATTTTCAAGAAACAGGACTTCTATGTGTCTGTCTGTGCCGAAAGATCTCGCTAACAGCTGGTCTGATATGGTCCTCCTTCACAGTAAAACTTCTCAAATAAAGTATAGCATTATTTCAAGTAAAAAACATTTTATGTTTTCTAGACTTTAACAAAGTACCTATTTGATATGAAATATATTATTTTGTTCATATAAGAAGATAGGGAGTAGATACTTGCCTGCAATTTAAATGTTCTCAAAAGTTCGTTAGATTTAATCTTTACAAACCAGCAATCTTGAAAATTTTCTACCATTAATATTAATCTAGAGAAGAATAGTTTTGTTTATTATAAATGGAGAAGTACATCTCCCTTAAGAATCCTTGCTAATTAGCCTCCAGCTTTTCTGCAAATCTAAAATCAATGTACAATTCTTTGTACAAGATGCTGAAAAAAAACAATACATCTTGTCTGTAAATGATCATTATTGAGAACTGCAAAAGTTTTCCATTTATACCTTCATGGTCTAAAACAAAACTATAACCAAACACATACACATACACACATACACACACACACACATACACACACAGAGACACAAACACACACACACACATAACTACACACACACACACACAAACACAGCAGCCGAAAAAGAAAGCTTTTTATGTTGATGCAAAAAAGAATTTTCAAGAATACCAATGAATTGCAGAGGGAACATGATTCGCAGGGATCTTAAGGGATAAGACAATGGAGGAACAATTGTTATACATCTCCAATAATGATCAATAAAATTACCTCTTTCTATATACTAAAACTAGCGGCTACGCCCCTAGAGTTCTCTAGGGGCACTTGAGGAGGAGAGAGTCAAATTTGATAACCCAATTTCTTATTTTAGATTTTAAAAGAAAATTTTTTTAATAATTTTTGGGGGGCGAAATTTTTTTTTTTTGGGGGGGGGTTTCATTTTTTGGGGAGGGTTGGGGGTGTCCCATCCCCCCAAAAAATAGTTATAAACCTTCCCGGGACCTATTAGAAGCTACCCTGTTAAGGAGAACCCGATCAGTTCAGCGGTTAGCGAAATCCTTCGGTAAAGACACACAGACAAACAGACATCCTGTTATTTTAGTATAAAGGATAAATTATTATAAGTCTGCAGGTTTGCTGTCAAATTGTGCATCAAACACTAAGTTTTATGCATCGTATTAAAGACAATTTTCTGCGGATAGTAAAAGAAAAAATGATAAGATTTCAGTTTTAGGTCCAAAAAACTGGGATAAATGTTAAAATCTTTATTTTAAGTATTCATGGAAAATTGTCTGCAATACAATACTATACACGATTTTTCTGTTTGAATGTAGATATAAATTAGTCTCGAAGCCTTACTAGAAAACCAATTATTTTATATCTATTTCATCTAATCTAACGTACAGTCTTTATCACAAAAAAGCTTTGCTTTAAATAATTTTTTAAAAACTTACATTTTGAATCTGTAGATTGAATGTGAATAAGCCATATCCACAATGGTATCAGTAACTTACATTTCATTTTTTAAATATCTAAATAAATATAAATACATTAAAGGTTCTCTTATCCAAGGTGCCTTTCGAGCACTGAATCCCCTTTACTTAGAAATAATTTTTAAAAGAAGGAGGACAGTTTTTTCTTAATGTCTAACCCATTCGAGGACTCTATAATGTCAATCTCAGGAATCTAAAGAGATAAAACAATGGCTGATAAATTGATGTACATCCCCAATGATAATACACAAAATTCTGTAGATGACAGTTATTTGTTGAATTGTTTGATACCCAACTTTTAAAAATAGTCAATAAATGTCCCCAAAGTTGTTAACCCAACGAATGAGAAAACGTTATTATAAAACTTTGGGGACCAGTGTAATAAACATCCCATTGTGCCATCTCTCTCTATGTCAACATCCATAAAAGCGAAGCTCTGAAACCGTGGGACAAACTAATACATTATTTTTAATGTGACAAAACTGAATAAGCAGAACATACAAGTTTAAGTCTAAACAAAATTGTAAGTAAATTTGTTGCAAAACAGATTAGATACAGGAATTGTTTAGGAACATACTTACATTTTTATGGCTTATTTATAGAGATGCTTATCTTATACAATTTTACCTTGTTGTAATAGGTAACAGTTTTCCAAGAATAATTTTAATACAAAATTTGTAGTCAAAACAGTAAAAAAAATCATGTTTTAAAATGACGTAATGACTTTCTATTAACGATTATAGAGTTGTACGCTTGCTTAATCGTAATTGCTATATAAATCATCATACAAAGTTTGAAATTGTTAGGAAAGTTCCTACATATTTAAATGATGTGCAACCGGACGGTTAAAGCATAATTATGGAAAATCTTTGCTTTTAATAACTATAGAAAAGCTTTGCTATTATAAAGAAAAATAGATTTCAATCTTATCTGATAGTGTTTTCTTTAAGTAAAATGTTTGGCCAAAATATCTTAAAAGGATTTGAAATTTCAAACAATGAAAATCTTTTAGAAGAATCATATTATTGTACAAGATTGA
>LS051933.1:1035-12855 GCA_900241095.1 Acartia tonsa | reverse complement strand
ACTGAACCGATTGGATTCTACTCTTCAGGGTATATATCTATCGGTCCTGTGGTGGTTTTAAGCTATTTTCTTGGGGGGGGAAATGAAAATTTACCCCCCCCAAAAAAATACTCCTGGTGCTGCTGGTGCAGCTGGTGCTGCTGGTGCAGCTGGTGCTGCTGGTGCAGCTGGTGCTGCTGGTGCAGCTGGTGCAGCTGGTGCAGCTGGTGCTGCTGGTGCTGGTGCAGAAAATTATTTTTTTTCTTGGGGCAAAGCCCCTAGAGGCTAGGGGCGAAGCCGCTAGTACACTATATACCATTGGTCAATTACAATGCATACTGGCCTATCTTTGGTATTTGTATTATATGACGTCATTTTTTATTAGCTACTATAAGCTGCTTTATATGTCTGTCTGTCTGTTTTGAATATATTTCTGTCGTAATGTGAGGAGCATTCAGATGTTCATTGTGCAGCTTTATTTTGCAACTCAGCCGCAAATTAATTGGTTTTTGAATATTTTGTACGTCAGCACAACAAGCTGCTTTAACTGTACATTACTTCTAACTTAAATATCTCCTCTTATTTAATTGATTAATTATCCAGGGAGGGAGGGGACATGGGACTTTATTACACTAGTTCCCAAAGTTTAATATAACATTTTCTTATTCGTTGCCTCAACAATTTTGGGGTATTTTATTTAGGTTTTATTGGTTGGTTCATAAAGAAAAGTGTTCAAACGCTTCAACCAGTTTTACACATCATCGATGGGGATGTACATTACTTTAATCGGCCACTGTCTTATCCCGCAGATCCCTTTAAATTTTCTTTTTGCGATTATAAAACGCTTTACGTGTGAAATGATATGCGGAAGTAAAGAGACTCTCTTTTATTAGGTTGACCTGCAGCTGCCAGCTTTCCTGGATGTTGGCAAATCATCATATTTTTGGAGCAGGTAAGTTTTAAACAAAATTTTAACGATTGTTTACTCCATCATATATTTACTATTTGGTTTTTACAATGAAATGAGTTAGAATTAAAACCCAAAGGTCCTCGGGAAGGTGTATAGCTATTTGGAGGGAGGTTACCACCACCCTTTCAAGAGAAATAGCAAAAAATACATAAAGCGCCGCCCAGCGGATATTTTTGATAGACAGCTGATCTTAACATAGATTGAAAAGAAAACTGTCCATGGGGGCGTATCCGCTAGTATCTAAATAATTCATTAGATCTTTTTTATTTAATCTTTAATTATTTAAAGATTCTGTTTAGTTTGTCACTATCCGTCACACCTGTACTCTGCCAACCTGACCGGCCTAACCCTAGAACAGCTGGGCTGTGGAGCTGGAGGTCATACAGTACACCATAATCTTCTTATTGTGGCCATGCTCTGCCTGGCCATTCTAGCCATCTCATTCAGTAAGGGTTTTAGTTTTTTCAAAACAAAACTAGTGGAAGTTTGAATGATATCTAGGAGTTATCCATTAAAGTGCCATGTGGACCACAAATACTCCCCCTTATAATGCATAAAAAAATTTAAAAAGGGGGAGGGACGGGTACTTTTTGGTTTATGATCTCTGCCTTTCTGGAAGTATCTTCACCTATATAGGAAACAATTGAGAAAATAAGTATACTTTTAATTACATATTTTAGTATAGTGGTTTCAAAGTGAAAAATCTAACAAAATAGATTATGTAAATTATAAAATGCTAATATAAAAATTATATATATATACAATATAGCTTCCCTAAAAAACATATTTATTTAGTAATGTTGGTGTTGTTTTGTCTGATGAAATCAAAATCCTGTGAAAACAAACTATTTGAAGAAATATCTGCCTGTTCAAAAGCTATGAGGTATTATTTAAATTTTTCACTTTTGATTGAATTGAATAGATTTATATATATTAATATAATAATGTCCGTATTTCTGTTTAATTAATAAATCTAGGCATGTTAGAATCTTTCCTTCAATTTTAAACCTAAAAAATAAGGTATGAAGCAGTGGCTTGCGGAGAAGGTATGTAGGGGGTGGCAACAACCCCTTTATATTTGATATTGGGAAGGTCTGCCCTCCTCTTTATTCACCCCTTAGGGGTTTCACATGCCCCGGGTGTATTGCTGTGCACGCCACTGGTGTGAAAATGTGTTTAAATTTTGGTACCTTGAAACAATCATTTTTTTCACGACTTTTTTTCGCTGGTAAAAAGGTTGATTCCAAAAGTTGCTTTGATATTATTTTTTTAGAAGAAGTGAGACGAGTAGTGATAGTTTTGATAACTGCTTATATGCACAGGAAAATTAACTTTGATACAAATAAATATAAAACATATTTGATTCTAATTAAATGTTAATTCATTTTTTGTTTCTTTTGTTTCTTGTTTTTTCATCTTTCTATGTTCTTATTTTCGTATCCCCTTATGTTGTCAAGGTTTACATGCCTGAGTGTGTGTGTTTAAGTGTGTGTTTGTGTGTAGCGAAGTATATCTCATATGTCATGTAAAGGTTTTATAACTATTTTAGTCGAGGGTACATCCACCCTTTTAAGAATAAATTGAAAGTTAAGGCTCGACTACCCACCCATCCTTCCACAAGTTCCTCTAGAAGCCACTAGGGGCGTAGCCTCTAGTAATAATTGTAAATAAAAGTTTTTTTTGTTGCGCAGAAAACAACATACCCCCTTCCTGAGTATACTTCGGATACAGGTACAAATTATAAATTATAATAAGTGTAAAAAAAAACTAAATAAACAATCTTTAAATGAAACCTATACAAACCTAAATAATTTGTTAGAAAGTGTACATATATTGGGTTAGGTGTGCATTTTATTCATTTCAATTAATCCGTATAAGAAGTCAGCTATAAAAAACAGTTGAATTTCTTGGGATAAAGCATTGCATGGAAAAAAAGATAACTTATTGTTTAGGTTTGCATAATAAAAATAAGTGGGGGAAGGGGCGGGTTCTAGGGATTTATTATCTTAGAAAGTTATCTCCCCTAAAATAGCTTCTTGGGACCTATAAGTAGCCTCTCTGAAAAAAGATAGTATCATCGGTCTAGCGAGATCTTTTAGTTACAAACACACAGACGGACACACATCCTGTTTCTTTGTATATGAATATATATATTATACATACGCAATAACTTTACCACTAATAAATTAAGCAATGTTTTTGTTTTTTGAATTAAAAATATTGAGGTGGATTATTTTTTTGTTCCTTTCTTTATTAATATAGGTTAATACAATTTCTAAATTTTAAATTTATATTAAAACTAAGTATGCACTTTGAGAGAAAAAGCACGCAAATGTTATCTTTTATAGGTCTGCAACTGCACCCTTGCGACGATGACTTGCCGGGTTCGAGACTAACCCTACGGTCGTATTCCCAATCTATAAACAACTCTTATGCAAGAAGCATGGAAACTCTACAGCTTAAGGTTAGCAAAAAGATGCCCAACATTATTATTAGGTGTTAAATGTGGGATTAAAACCAATTTTGTTAGCCAAGAATGGCCGAAGTCCTAGGCTAGCAAAGCTGGTGTTAATTTTAATATTTCTATATTAATATTCGTGGAAAATTGGTTGTAATACGAAGCCATAGTGGAAAGTATTTTTCTTTGGTTTGTCTATGACATATAAGGGTAAAAATCTTTTTTAGATTAAAAAATTTAATAATGGATAAATATTGTACGTTACTTTGTTCAATCAAAGATGATTATTACAAATGCTTTAGGAACATGATAATGGATACTACTTAAGCATGAATGCACCCTTAGTTCAGGTTACAATTAATTCTTAATACTGAAGTAGAATGTCTGTCTTTATGTCTGCTAAGATCTTGTAAACGGCCGGACGGATGAGTCATTTAGACATCCCTCCAAATTATATCTACAGAAAAAAATATCTTTAATTAACAGACAATAAATGTGGGATAGGGAATACCTCTACCTCTCGACAAAGCCCAAATTGTGTCAATAATGTTCCATGTAACGTAATAAAAATGAGGGATTATCAATCTCTTTTTTAGGGGTTTTCTCTCCTTCTTCTCCTCAAATCTTCCTCATTTTATTACGTCACGTGAATCATTTTTGACACAATTTTAACACAATTTGAGCTTTGTCCTACCCCTCCCCAGCCCCCTTCTCCCAAAAAAATGACAGATTTTTAAAATTTATTAAAAAGAATATTGACCATGGTAACGGTATTCAACACCATCCACTTAGGAGTTAAGCTCCCAAAGGCTAGGGGAGAATCCACTAGCAATTCACATCAGTACCTATTGCGTCAGTTTGGATGAAATCTATCAATTTTAACACAAATTTCTAATAAATTTTTATTAGTAGTATACTTTAAAAATTAATGGATTTAAAATTCTTTTTAGGGAACCGGAGCATGTACTTTGCCGCGTAAATTTACGTATCCTGTCCCAACTCTACACTCCACGGATTTGTAAATACAATAAAGAACTGTGGATATAAATAGCTGTGTTGTCCTACTCTACAATATTTATTTAATTAAACATATAAGTAGCTAAAAGTTTTTTCTAAGTTTTCAATTTTAGAAATAATATGTAAGTATTTGCATTGCCCAACATAAAGAAAATAAGAGTTGTATGAATTTCTTAATAAAAAAATTATCTTCTATAAATGGGAGCGGTAGTTGTCCGGATCTTATTTATCTATACTATGACTTTATTGTTAGATTAAATAATTACTTTGAAAAAAGGATATTTACAGTTTTAAATCAGTTTTTATTAGATCAGCTTATTATTTGTAAGGTCTTTTTGCAAGGACTTGACATTTTTGTATTTTGTACTAAAGGTTATGGGTGAAGGCAATACTTTATTTTACATTTTTTGAATTGAAAAAGAAAATTAAAATTAAATATATAAACACAATAGGTACATTGTATATTACTTTAAGATTGTGTGTATGATGATAATTTAAACAGATTTTTAAAAAAAATATTTAGTAGGTAATCGCATTTAAAACCAAAGGTAAAACTTTAAATTGGTAATTTATGCGTTGAAAAGTTATTATAAACGAAAAAAAAACGACAGAAATGGGAAAAAAAACTAAATGAATTTTGTAAACTGAAAGGGAAGAGTTATATTTAATCAAGATGGTGTCAAAGCTATTTCCGGGGCAACAAGAATTATGGCTAGCAAACATTCTCATTCAATATACACAACAACAAAACAATTCCAACATAAAAACACCTTTTTAAATATTATTTATGACTTTTCAGGCCTTGATTTAGTCATAAATTAAGAGTTTTCAAAGCCAGGCTACTCTACTACTATTGTTAGCCGGTATGTCATTCGGTATTTTATGTGTCAAACAAATACAAAATCACATAATCAAGAGGGTTTTAAACGTCAGTAGCTTACGAAAGGTTTTTTTTGGGGGGGGAAGGCTTCAACCCAAACTAAATCAAGATATTAAATGAATTTCTATACACTTTTTTATCCCCTTTAGGCTTCAAACCACCCGCCCTCCTTTTCCCTGGTAAACAAATGCAATATTGAAAACGAATAAGCAAAATAAATCTAATGCGATGTAGGAAAAAACCTATTAGCCAATTGTAAATGTGGAATTATCATAACATTTTTTTTGCTGCTATCTAACACAAAAGTCCTTGTCTAAGTTATTTTTTATATAATTCAATTATCTGATTTAAATAGTATTTGTTATTTGATATATGTATTGTATAACATATTACTGAAAAGTTTAAATAATTCACAGTTTTTAAATTGTTTTAACAGGTACAGTTGAGTTTGACCACTATACAGTATACACAGATTTCATAAACCTAAATCATAAGGTTAAGTCTCCCGCTGGGGTTAGGCATAGAAAAAATGATTTTAAAAATAAGAAGAAGAAAGGGTTTTAAGTGCTCAATCGGTCACTTGTGGGAAATCCCCAACGCTGGATAGTGGTTTCCTGTCACTAATTTAAATAAATTGGTTGTGATATATTTATGAGATTATTTATAAATGTACATTATTAGCAGTTATTTATTTGTTTCAATAAAAGCAGTTTGAATTTAACAAAGTGTTTGATAATAATTCATAATCTTAAAAATAAATTGGTCAATTCGTTCCTCCATGATCAGGGGAGGCGATGGGGCACGTGATAATGGGGTGGTATCTATATATTAGCCAGCTGGGATAACATTTTATTAGGGTTTACGAGAATCTCTCACAATTTTCACAATTTTCAATTTTCACAATGGATGTTTGTTTTCAATAAGATCTTGATCAAATTCTTGGGGCTATCAATAAATATTTTTCGGTTGAGATTGGTATTGGGCTAAGAATGGTTTCAACCCTTCCCTCAAATATGGCAACAAAAAATTTTTGATCTCTGAAAACTAGACATGAAATGTAAAGGAGACGAAAACCTTTCTATTTTTGCGAATCAAATTTTAAAGTTTGACGTAAACGAATTAAAAGTAGAACTTCTGTTCCAATGTGGAAGGATTCGAAAAAAGAATTTCAATACACCAAATGAATATTCACATAAAAAAAATCATCAAATTTTAATTAATCATCAAACAGTTTTTAAACTTTTGTTATTAATTGAAAATGAAACAATGTGTATGAAATATTATTTCATGTTCAGAAACAAATTGTTGATTAATTACAACAAGGATGAAAACAAAGCAAAGACCAGTTGTGAAGAATATATTTTAACATGAAGACAAACGAACTAACAGAAAATTGAGTCGTAGATCCTTTGTCACAGGGTTAATACTCATTGATAAGTGAGTTTTTTCATAATTTCATACCCAAAATTTTTAGCTGCTTTTCATAATAGAAGAGAAAAAATACGTTTCACTTATACTGACGGAAATTTAAAATTATACAGAAGCTTCGTTTCTATGTAAAAAAGTTGTTACTTGATGAATGTTGAAACTTGATATATTTGTCAACAAAACTATCTCCCTTTTGTTTCTTTAACATGTCCTCCCTTTTCAAAGTTTTGGTATTTTCAAGCAAAGCTTTTCTACTGATAGGGTATATACTCTGGGGGGGGGGGGACATTGGACATTAAAATTTTCTCTCCCATTTTTAAAATATTTGGGAATTCGGGAATAGTCCCTTTCATAACATCGCCCCATAAGGGGCGATTTGTCGTATTTTTAAAATGGCTTTTTATAGGTTATTTTAGGTTAGGTTAGGTTGTATTGGGTTAGATGATTGCCCCACAAAAGCTACTGTAAAAAATACGAAGAATCGCCCCATAAGGTGCGATGTTACGAAAGGGACTATACCCGGGAATTCTTTTAAACCTTGGTTTTGTTTGGATCATAATTTGAAATGTACATAAATTTTTCTTCCATTGTCTTATCTCTTTAGAACCCTGGTAGGTAATACTTCTAAATGCATATAAACCTTTTCCAACTATCATCTACTTTTAATATTAAACAAAGAATTTCATGATTTATATCATATTATGTTAGAATTTACATCCTTTGAAAGTAAGAATTATACCTTTTTTGTATTTAATTATTATTGTTACCGCAAAAAGTAAACTTTCTTATCGTAAATATGTAAAAGTAAAACAAACAAATAAAGAAAGCAAGTAATATTATGTTTTATATTTTTTCATTTAGTTGTAATTTATTAATTTAATATGATAAAAATGATTTTGAGACTTTATTTGATTACTATTTTAATTTTAAAACTAAATTGACAACAAATAAATTCTTAAACTTGTTGTCCTAGTGTCATTGATAAAAAAAAACCAGATGAATAGGATAATTATATCATACTATAAATTGTTGTCAAAAAAGTTTAAAATCTGCATGTTTACTCTCTGGTAAAGATTACACATTTGCTACGAATAGCAAATTGTAGGAATCATCACGAAGAGTTTAAAATCAATAAAAACAATTATAACATGATTATTTTATTAGCGCAGCTACTAGTATACTTTATATTATCACACAATATTATAAACCTAATCTTACCAAATTATGTCATGGTAAAGGTAAGGAATTTTTTTAAAACTTGAGTTTATTTTTTTGCATTAAATATCTCTGTCCCATAATCTATGTCGGTTAGAACGCCCGGAGATAAAAGTTTTGTCTTGGATTTTGATTAATTAAAAAGTATCAAAGAATGGAATGCGGTTCAACACAAGTCAAAAACTTTTATTTTTTTCTGCTGGAAAAAGAAAAGTTTAATATTTATAGCATTTAATCATTAAAATTGAATTTTAAACATTTATTAGAAAAAGGTATCAGCAATGGGGATGTATATCAGTTTAGCGTCCATTGTCATATTCCTTGAGATCCCTGTTTTTAAAAAATGGACGAAAAAATTATGGAAATCTCAAAGTTACCCATTCTGTTGATTGGTTGGTTGAATAATTTGGACACTAAATTTTTCACTACGAAGCAAGATATATTAAAAGTACCCTAAGTTGTGAGCTGAGGAAAAATTCAACCTATTTATATCAATATGAAGACGAAGAAAATCCCTCAAAAAATCAGCATGTTATGTCACAAAAACGAGGAATTATCCTTCTTTTTTGGGGGGGTTTTCTTTCTCTCTCCTCGTCCCTCATTTTTATGACGTCATTAAGGGACTTTCTTCTTCTTTATCGCTATGGGTACCAGCCTAAATTGTCCCCTCCCTCCCAAAATTTAAGGGAAAAACATTTATTTTTATTGAATAAATTTACTAAATTTATATTTTACTGAATAAGGTAAGCCAACAAAATTTTGTAGATTTAAATTATTGTTTGAAATGTTTGGACACTCCAAGTTTAAACCAATAAATCAAGATACAAAAGTACCCGAAAATTTTAAGCAAACCAATGAGAAAGCATGTTTAAAAACCTCTAGGTACTTTTGTAATTTACAGTCCTATGACCCCTCCCTCCATGGTTAAATGTGCAAATTTTTTTAGTGGAGTTTGAAACTTGAAGTGAATATATAGAGACAGAGAAATTATAGAAAGTTATAATTTGATTATTAAGTTTAAATCTAGGAAATTATCATTGTTTAAAAGCAAAGCATTAGTACAGTTTCAGTTATGTTTGTAAAGGGTCGCGTAACGGTCAGCACGGATATCAAATTTTAAATAGTCTTTTAGTTTAAAAGCTATAGCGAATGAAATAATATTGTTTTTATAGATTCTTTGTTGTTGTTTTTTTTGCTATTTTTGTAATAAGATTTTAGAATTGCTTTCATGTTCAAACCCAATACAATAAGAACAATGTTAAAAACCCGTGATCTTGGCTTAACACGTAGCGCATCTGCTCGGGGAGCTGATAGGTTCGAATCCCTCTCTAACACCGCGTCATAACTAGAGACGTTAAAAATGGTTACTACAGGCACAGCTGCTATGTCAGGTGAGCTACATTAATAGTAAGAGTAGGAAAATCAGAGTAATACTCTTCCTCAGAAAAAAAAACTTTCCTTTTGTGTGTCACTCATGTGTCTTTGTGTCAGATTTGTTGAGCTTCGCTTTTCATGGATGCTGTCCTTATTGTTCATTATATAGCTAAATTATATTATTACTTCTAATTTTTATGTCCGTAAATCTTAAATATTTAAGAGAAAATCTTACATGGCGTCAATTTTATTTTAAATTATCCAGGACTTTTGACTGCAAGTAGCTTAAGATCTCGTTAACCGATAAATTCTCTCTCTTAATAAAAGCTTCTCATAGGCCCAGAGAAGCTTAAAACTAATTTTAGGCAGGTTACCTCTAACCTCTCATGAGAATTCGCCCATGGAACATCCAACTCACTTATTTTTTTTATATAAAATTGAAAATAGAGGGTCGAGTTACGCCCCTTCCCCATTCATCTAAATGCGTAGCCGCCAGTGAATATTTTAATTCATACTTCACAGGTTTATTGGTCAGAAAGGTTTTCCAGGAAACGAGATTTACTGGGCCGCCATTGTTGATAGACGGCAATTTTTTTGTGATGATTCCCCAAAGTAAATATCATCTTTATGATGACTTTAGTCCCAGTGTTTGAAAGTCCGTCCATTATGTTTTAATGTTAGATAGATAGATATGATATTTTTTTATTTTTATAATATTCTTTATGATCGTTGATATTAGAGTAAACAATAGAGGGGGTTAAATAACCAAATGTCCCCTTTGGTCAATGAAAATCAACCAACAGCGTCGGTAATATAAACACAGAACAGAAGCCAATTTGCTAGCAGACGAAAAAGATCCCCAGCAGGGGGAAAAGGTAGTTGTCTGGTTATACAATATACATCTATGTATTCTAGAGAGTTTTGCGTTGATTATTAAACGTTAATTTCTAACCAAAAAGTTATTTGCTTGTCCTGTAGATAAAATGAGCTTCTGAAAATTCTTGCGAAGATTCTCCGAAACAATGAACATCTGATCTTTGACTCGCTTTTTTTGTCCATATTCAAATCTATTTTTCTATATTTAATAGATTAATAAATTTGTTTATACTGTGCTTCGCTATTTATTTATGTTTATGGAATCCGTTTTGCTAAAAAATTGCCCGCCCATTCTAAATATTCCGTTTTAATACAGGTAAAAAAATAGCTCCTCCCATTACCATAAAGACTAACAGTTAGAAGGTTGAAATCTTTTTTTATAGAAGCAGAAATATTATCTATGATTACGGTTTTGTCCCTTTAAAAAGGTAATGTATGATTCCATTTTCGCCTCTCTTATTAAGATATCACTATGACCGATATGATTTTTTAAATGTACCCTTCCACTTTCCATAGATACGAAACTGGAATGGTAAATTCATGTTTACATATCAGCGTATTCATAAACATTGTTTTCCTTATTTAAATCGACATAATAGAAATGGTATATACTACTTATCTTGCCATGTTACATAAAACATTTTCAATTCTACATAATATTTTATGCATTTTACGATTAACATAATTTAAATATAGTATTATGATTTTTATATTGTCGATTTTAAAAGAGTAAACAGCCATTTCAGTTTCGTCTTTCTTGAAAGAGAATTGGTACACTACAATACCATATCGGCCTTAATGATATCATTACCAAGAGAGGCCAAAATGGAATGGTAGATTGCATCATAAATCATATCGGCCATGATGATATTATTAACAAGAGAGGGGAAAAGGTATTCATATATTACGAAGCCTTAATCTTAGATTATAATTCTTCTGTTATAAAAATTGTTTCAACCTCCTAACTGATTAAGAAATTCTACAATCACATCTTTTATAAAATGACTAAAAAATTCCAAATTTAATCATTCGTTATCTGGAGGTTAGAAAGTCAACTCAACAATTCAGCATGAATTTCAAGATCTTATTTGTTTTTATTCAGGTAAATTTATCTTATATTAGGGAGGGAGGGGACAATGAGAAATAAAATAAACTTCTCCTAAGTTTAATAGTTTAAATTGTTTGGATCAGGGCAATAAAACAAAAAAAACAACATGTTGTCTTATCACTATAAAACGAGGAATAGTTATTTATCTTCTCGTATTGTAGACAGTTTTCCATGGATATTAAAATGTAAAATTAGATATAAACCAATAATGTTCGTCTAAGGGACCGAAGGGTCGGGTTAACAAAAAAGGTTTTAATTTTATGATTTTTATTTCAATATTCGTGGAAAATTTCTGTAATTCGATTATTTTCAGTTGGCTTTGAACCGGTTCTAAACCTAAGGCTTGGAAGCCATAGTGGAATAGTTATTTCTTTCATTTTTACATTTTTATATCCGCGGAAAGCCGTTTATAATACGATGCTAGACATAGTTTTTTCGTATGGATGAGAACCGGTTCCTATCCACCGGATTCGAATGAATACAAGAATAGTTATTTCTCGTATCGTATTATAAAC